>JAVGWX010000004.1:20770453-20942953 GCA_036924085.1 Ariolimax columbianus | reverse complement strand
GGAAAGATATGGTTGGGGTTGATGGAAAGATGTGACTGGGGTTGATGGAAAGATATGACTGGGGTTGATGGAAAGATGTGACTGGGGTTGATGGAAAGATATGATTGATTTGGGTTAATGGAAAGATATGACTGGGGTTGATGGAAAGATGTGACTGGGGTTGATGGAAAGATATGATTGATTTGGGTTGATGGAAAGATATGATTTTGGTTGATGGAAAGATATAATTGAGGTTGATGGAAAGATATGGTTGGGGTTGATGGAAAGATATGACTGGGGTTGAAAGAAAGATATGACTGGGGTTGATGGAAAGATATGATTGGGGTTGAAAGAAAGATATGACTGGGGTTGATGGAAAGATATGATTGGGGTTGATGGAAAGATATGATTGGGGTTGATGGAAAGATATGACTAGGGTTGATGGAAAGATATGATTGGAGTTTATGGGAAAATATGACTAGGGTTGAGAGAAAGATACGATTGGGGTTGATGGGAAGATATAACTGGGGTTGATGGAAAGATATGACTGGGGTTGAAAGAAAGATATGACTGGGGTTGATGGAAAGATATGATTGGGGTTGGTGGAAAGATATGACTAGGGTTGATGGAAAGATATGACTGGGGTTGGTGGAAAGATATGATTGGGGTTGATGGAAAGATATGATTGGGGTTGATGGAAAGATATGACTGGGGTTGATGGAAAGATATGACTGGGGTTGAAAGAAAGATATGACTAGGGTTGATGGAAAGATATTATTGGAGTTGAACAGAAGATGGGTATTCAACTAGCGACAACAATGGCAAAGGCAATGATATGTTAAACACTTGTAAAACACAGCCTTCTTCAGACAACACAAAAGGGAGGCTTTACTTACCACGGGCTGTAGATGCAGGATTTAAAAAATAATTGTAAATAACAATTTCCTTTTTGTGGGTGGCTTGTTGCTGATAGAGGGTCGGGTGCTCGGCCTTACAACTAACCCTCTTTCAGCTCCCCTTACGACAAGCTTAGCTTGGCACCGTGTTACTGTTCTTTCTTCCCTTACTGAAGCCGATGACATCGTTCGTAACAGGAATAAAATTATGTTTAAAACGAGTCTCTTTGAGCTATTATTTGTGTTAATTTGTTTGTTTGATAGCTTTGGAGATTCCCCGTCGCGTTCTCTCTTATGAAGAAGTCGGTTAGCACATGTTCTATCTTAGTGTACTTACCATAGAACACAAAGTTGTACAATCAGAAACATATGTGTTCTTACGTTGATATGTTGGTTCATACATGTACAAGTATGCACACGATTGTACAATTAAAAAAACACGTGTTCTGACATTGATATGTTGGTTCATAAATGTACAAGTAGGCACAATATCGTACAATCAAAAACACATGTGTTCTTACGTTGATATGTTGGTTCATACATGTATACGTAGGCACACGATTGTACAAACAGAAACACGTGTGTTTTTCTTCGACTGATACGTAGATTTATTCATACAAACGAAGACACAGAACATTTATGTACACTACGTCTCGTATTATGCCCCTAAAAAGACAGGTTTCGATGTCTACCTGCCGACAATCAGGGCAGCGGTTCGAATTCCCGATACAGCATATTTGGTTTTTCTGTTCGGAATGAAATAAACACACATAGACAGCACACGACGTGGCGACAGTAGTGGTGATGCGGATTATAGTCCTCGGTCTTAAAACCCCTCGTCTACCCAAGAAATTGAAAGAGCCGGAGGACAGGTTTTTTTTCTAAAGAGAGTTGTACATGTAAATAGCAACATAGCCATTACTATGAAACAATCCGTGTAAATGTTCGGATACAGACTTCTTAAAACTGTAGTGGCGGTTATATGCTTCACTTAGACCGAAAAGGCGAAGCAAATAACGTTCTGACCTGTTTAAGCGCTGGGAAATACTGAACGCAATCAATGATTGTATGATGACACTGCTATTCACCAATCAGCGATCTACAAACTGCTGAATGTTGAAACCAGGCGTCGATTAGACAGGGAGGGGCACTGAATGGACTGAGCAGGAGTTTGTACGATCAGCGAGCTACTGGAACTATCAATAGCTCAGTCCGTCGTCATTTGTCGAAAGAAACTAAGCACACTTTTTGGTCTGCCCCGAATGCAGTGGTTTCAAATCTCCGTAACAGATAACACAAAACTTGGAAGTTGTCTCGTCAGCGCGCGGCTTATGTTTTATTTTTTGACTATCTTACAGCACCATTTCCGATATCTTTCAACATGTCAGAATGTAAGAACAGCGCTTTGCACACACACACGTTTATCTCAACTCGTATCTTTTACTGTACAGTTAACTTGAACTATATTTAGTTATGTAAACTAACACATCCTGTATTATCATTATTATTTATAATATTATTATTACAATTATTATCTGCTATTATAATTGTTTGTGCTCATGCGTGGATCAGCAGATATTTGTATGGGAACACGAGCACTGGAGCAGGTCAGTAACTTTAAATATCTAGGAGTGGTAATAGACAGCAGGGGAGGAATCAAAGAGGAGTTAACTGCACGACGGGCAGCAGCAGGTAGACTGTTCCATGCAATTAACAGAGGTTTCCTCAGCAGAAGAGAAATAAGCAGGAAAACAAAGATGGATGTATACCGCTCGACCTATGTGCCTGTCCTGACATATGGATGTGAGTCATGGGCAATGACTACAGCCCAAGAAAGGCAATTACAAACTTCAGAAATGAGATATCTAAGAAAGGCGGTTCAGGTGACGAAAAGGGACAAGATTCGTAACCAAACAATACGTAGCAATCTTGAAGTTCAACCCCTGCAGACACGAGTGGAGCAGTCCCAACTACAGTGGTTTGGCCATGTCTGTTGAATGGAAGAAGATCGGATACCAAAGCGGTCATGGGAGATCAAAAGTCAAGGACGTAGACCCCGAGGACGTCCCAAAGTACGTTGGGAAGACAACAAACGACAGTCCCTAAGTGATAGAGGGCTGGATTGGAAAGGGGCCAGGAAAAAGACGGCGGATAAAGCAGTGTGGCGTTCTCTTTGGCAAACCTCTACACCTCACGGTAGAAGAGGAGCGACTAAGTCGGTAAGTATGCTAAATAAAGTTGAGGAGTAATGGGGAAGTAGTCGGAGCTTACTTTAACACACACGCGGAAAGAGAAGTAATAAGACGCTATCTTTCCAGCATTTAAAAGAAACATTTTAAAAACTGATTAAACAGCCAGCATTCGTTACTTTCTTGAAGTGTATAGCTTTAAAGGTTGTGATTTTCCCAACGTCTGCAGGAAAATTAACTTTATCTTAACCTAAAAATGCGATGGGTAAGAGAGAACATGAAATTGCAAAAACGTGCATTTTTTTAACCAAGTGAATCGTTTGAAGGTGTCGATGAGTTCTTTTTTGTATTTCAATAGTTTTATTTTGTTTTACTTAGAATAACCCGTTTTAAAATTTTACAGTAAGAGGGGAAAACTGTCGTTTTGAGTTTTACTTCTTTTTTAATTTCTGTCCATTTTGAATTTTATACTTTCTCGATTTTCGTATTGCTCACTATCCTGATCAACACTGATCAGCATATTCTTAATGTACCATGCCCATTAGCGCTGGCCATTACGGTTCTCCAAACTTCTAATTCCCTAGCGCTGTTTGTCGTTTATGTTGTTGGCTTCTTCCGTTTCGAGATCTTAAACACTGCAATTTCTTCTATGTGGTTCTCGTCAAATCTCTCCACTCCTTTTCCCTCTCTCCTCTATCCCCTCTCTTCCTGTCTATATGGTTGTCTCTCTCTCTCTCTCTCTCTCTCTGTGTCTTTTTCTGTCTCCTCTCTTTATGTCTGTCTCTCTCTCCTCTTCCTCTTCTCTTTATGTCTGTCTGTCTCTCATCTTTTTCTATCTCTCTCACTCTCTCTCTCTCTCTTTGAGTCACTTTTTCATGTTGTCAAATTGTACTCTAACCACCTGAAGTATAGGTAAACTGTTTCATGAGTATCAAGACCACGTGACTTGTCACTACAATCATCACGTGTCAGTAAAGGTAAGCTTAGTCCCATAGCAGACACTACTGTCGGGGATGGAGTGTTGAAAACTTCATAGCACTAGACCAGCTTTTTATTAGGCAGGGTGGCCAGTTTCTTCCTTTCTGTATGCATTCTCTAGCAGTAAGCCATGTAGCTGTTTGCAGCTGGGCAGACTAGAGCGTAGTGACAACAAGGATCGAACCCGGTACCTTTGTCATATGAAACAAGAGCTCTACCATTTATCTATTTCCCATTCAGACGCTGCGCGTGCCAGTGCCTTCTCAAAATGAAGACTAGATAGCAGTTCTCTCCCCTTAATCGTCCTAGAAAAGTATCCCGCAGTTTAATTGTTGGTTAGTTTCGTACAAAGATCGAGTTACAAATGAGGAAATACGAGATCAAATTACAACAGCAATAGGGCCTTTTGAAGACCTTTGCAGCTGTCAAAAGAAGGAAACTCGCTTGGTACGGACACATATCGAGATCAAAAAGCCTTGCAAATGCGATCCTGCACGGAAAGGTGCAAGGCAGACGACGAAGAGATGGGAAAAGATGGGTCATCAAAAAATGGACAAATCTCCGACCAGAAGAGGTACAGGCAGCGGCCGCTGACAGAGAAGGGTGGCGAGGGATTGTGAAGATGTCTTTTGTGTGCCTCAAGGACCTCACCGGTTACGGGATGACCTGACCTGACCTTAGTTTCTGAGGAGCACACGGCTTCAGTGTGATCTTTGCTGGGGAGCACAAAGCTTCAGTCTGATCTTTGCTGGGGAGCACATGACCTCAGTCTGATATCTGATGGAGAGCACACGATCTCAGTCTGATCTCTGCTGGGGATCACACGACCTCAGTCTGATCTCTGATGGGAACCACGCGGCTTCAATCTGATTTCTGCAGTGGAGCAAGCGGCTTCAGTCTGATCTCTGCTGGGGACCACGCGGCTTCAGTCTGATCTCTGCTGGGAACCACGTGGCTTCAATCTGATTTCTGCAGTGGAGCAAGCGGCTTCAGTCTGATCTCTGCTGGGCACAACGTGGCGTCAGTCTGATCTCTGCTGGGCACAACGCGGCTTTAGTCTGATTTCTGCAGTGGAGCACACGGCTTCAGTCTGATCTCTGCTGGGCACAACGTGGCGTCAGTCTGATCTCTGCTGGGCACAACGCGGCTTTAGTCTGATTTCTGCAGTGGAGCACACGGCTTCAGTCTGATCTCTGCTCGTGACCACGCAACTTCAATCTGATCTATGCTTGGGACCACGCGGCTTCAGTCTGATTTCTGCAGTGGAGCACACGGCTTCAGTCTGATTTCTGCAGTGGAGCACACGGCTTCAGTCTGATTTCTGCAGTGGAGCACACGGCTTCAGTCTGATCTCTGTTCGGTACAACGTGGCTTCAATCTGATCTCTGCAGTGGAGCACACGGCTGCAGTCTGATCTCTGCAGTGGAGCACACGGCTTGAGTCTCTTCTCTGCAGTAGACCACACGGCGTCAGTCTGATCTCTGCAGTAGACCACGCGGCTTCAGTCTGATCTCTGGATGGGAGCATAGGCGTTAAGTCAGTTTTATGATGGGACACGCGCTTTCTGACTAAACATTCATTAATATATCCACTGCTTAGCACCAGCTCTTTGTCTGCAGGTTTGACCTATCCATTTCTAAACCTTCTTCGGGATAATCTCTTGTATTCTCTATCCTTCTCCATTACACGCCTTCTTTATATACATGTTAATTCTCATTTATATATTCTTTTAATTCTGAAATCATCCTCTTTTTGTGCATCACTGTGATTTTCAGAACGATGACTATTCAATTAGCTATGGTTTTTGTCATGTGTGTCCGTTGTGAGGAATTCCATTGATTTTTGTGTGTAACTGTTGTGTTGTTTTTTGTGCACTGATTTCGTCAGGATATTATATATATATATATATATATACCCACACAGGGCTTGACAAAAGCGCTCGTCTGCTCGTCCGTGACGAGTCAATATTTTTGCATGACGATTAAATAAAATACGTTTTTAATCGTTAATTATGTTTCTAATCGTTACTACATACGACTGTCTCACGATCATTAATGATATTACCATTCGAATAGATTGTACATAAGCTAGTTTATGATAGTGAATCTAAATGGACCTCCACTGCCACAATTTAAACCGACTAAAGTCATCGATAAATGGTACTACGGGCCTAAAACTACCAAGAATGTTCAATGACACACACCGTGCCTTTGACAGCAGTGCATTTTTAAGAAGAAATACACTAATACTGTGTAAGCAATACACTAAATTTTGGTTTTGTACACATTGTTATGTAGAAATAAAAGTGAATGAGTGCCTAGTTTAAATTTAACATAAATTGCATGACTGTAGACTGACCATGTTGAATGGTGACAGGGATCAAGATGCTGAGCAGCACATAAGCTTCAGTGGTCAGCGACCCATAGCTGACTGCTAGCGTCAGGGCCGGCGAACCAGAGCTGCCAAGACCCTTCTACACCTCCACGCGGTGATCCTGGATAACAGGCTGCAACAGGGCAGACTGGCTATGGAGAAGGGATCGAAGAGGGAATGCTAACCCGGTACTCAAAAATGCTTGCTGAAGTCGGATGTGTTGGACCGAAAGGTGCAAATATCGCAGCCAAGCTGTAAACTACGACACAACGCATTCCGTTCTCTGGACTACATTCTGCTACTTAAGCCCTTTCAGGGTTTGGTAGTGGGAGATTGAGAACGAACGAAGAAGAAGAAGAAGAAGAAGGAGAAGAAGAAGAAGGAGAAGAAGAAGGAGAAGGAGAAGAAGAAGAAGGAGAAGAAGAAGAATGGTGACATTTTTGACTGACTGGTGAGCCACGCTAAAATTTGTCAAGCCCTGTATATAAATATACCTGTTCGTTCTCGTATTCTAAGACAGAGTGCATTGTTCTGTGTTTTGTGTCTCAAGGTCCAGTGCAACCAATTTCAGCATACATATTTGAAATGTGGGTGCGTACTACTAACACTAAGTTATGCCTCACCCCCCCCCCTCACCCCCCCCTTTCCCCCCCCCCTCTCACCCGCCCTCCTCCTACTCCTATATATATATATATATATATCCTCATCATCATATAGCATGTCCTTTGTAGAACGTCGCTCCCATCACAGTCTGTCTGAAAGAAACTCGTTCCCTTGACAAAACTCCAGCCTCTGCCACAGTCCTACTCAGTCATTCTTTTATTTATTGGTGCCATCGTCTCCTTGGTCTACCCCTTCCTCTTTTGCCTGGCACCATACCTTCCATCAGCGTTCTCTCGAGACCGTTGTATCTCTGAAGGTGACCAAAGTATTTGTATTTTCTGGTCATAATAGAATTGATAAACCAGGTCTCCTCTATGCTCAACTCTTGCCGAATATCTACATTTGTTTTTTTTTATGTCCAGGGTATTCTCGTATTATATTTATATATAACTACTACTTTGTTTGTTTCAGCTTCTTCTTATCTTTGCTGAATGTCACATGTACGATGTCTTCCTTTTTTTAATGTCACATTCAACCTCTATAATTAAACACAAAGAAGCAGCAAACATTACATTTGCTTTGCATTCCACGGGATTGCATACAAGATTTACATTAACTTTTGCAACCAGATACAGGTATTTCAGAGCACGACACAAAATGACCCAGTTATTATTAATTTAAAAGCAAATCCCAGTAGATAAGAACATAGATTATACCAAGCTAAAGCATTACATTTTGTTATTAAATAATGTTATGCTTATTCGCTGTCAACCCTCTAAGCCGGTTTCGTTGACGAAAGTAGCCCGCTCTGTGTCAAGATCCGCGAGCCTTCTCTGCAAGGCTTGACCTGGCTGCTATATGTTTAGCATTATTATATTTCCTGAACAAATAATGATAGTTTGCTAGACGGTTTCAGATTCTATATTGCTCTCAATTTTTATTGACTCCAATAACAAGTTTTCATTGACTCCAATAACAAGTTCATTACCGCTGGCCAGGAGCCAACTAACACCGTTACAGGTATCTACTTTTCCTACAGTTATTTCCTTTTTTTTTTGTATTCTAAATATCAGTTGTGCGTCTGAATAGTTATACCCATTGCTTCTGCGGCAAATGCACCGGGTTCCATTTCCATTATCAACCCGCATCAGTTAATGCAGCCGCAAATGGAGATATGACTTGCAGAGGGAAAGCAGCAAAGGAAGGGAACTGGTCACCGCGCCAATAAAATATATTGGTTACCTCGTACAATTAATCCTTCAACACTTCATCCCTAACGGTAGTGTTATTGCGATATGACTACCTTGACCTTTGACTCTTATCATCAGACAAGTTGAGAGGAGTGGTTGGGGAAGGTCGACAACTCTCCTTGCCAAAGGAACACGGAGTCACAACCTCAGAAAGGCATACATTTGTTCTACCGAGGGTAAAATCGATCTTTGCCGTAACACTGCGTGGTCACTGCAAAAGCAAGCGGGCCTTTATTCCTCATGTATATAGTTTTCTGAGTCTCCGTCAAAATGAATACACGCAAAAATGAGAATTTGACATGGTGTATGTTTAATCATTACCGGTCAGATTGACAGATGAGTCTGCTACACGCCAAGTTCTTGCATTATGGCTGACCTGCCTATTATATTCCCAGTAGGATAGTCAAGGAACACTGTTTGCGAGTCGGTGTCTGATCCTCTGTTTGAATGTTCGCTTGCTCATATAACAAGCTAATCTCACCTGGCTCAAAGCCAACACACACTGTCTCCTGAATATTCTTTTTCTCAAGGTGTCTTTCAGCTTCTGCATTTCATACATCTGAGACAGCATTGCTGCAGTTCAATTCAGGTGCTATCCCCACATCTAAGGTTGGCTACAATATCCGAACATCTAAGGTCGGCAACAATATCCGAACATCTAAGGTCGGCTACAATATCCGAACATCTAAGGTCGGCAACAATATCCGAACATCTAAGGTCGGCTACAATATCCGAACATCTAAGGTCGGCTACAATATCACCACATCTAAGGTCGGCTACAATATCCGAACATCTAAGGTCGGCTACAATATCCCCACATCTAAGGTCGGCTACAATATCCGAACATCTAAGGTCGGCAACAATATCCGAACATCTAAGGTCGGCTACAATATCCCCACATCTTAGGTCGGCTACAATATCCCCATATCTAAGGTCGGCTACAATATCCCCACATCTAAGGTCGGCTACAATAGATATCCAACGTCCTCTGTTTCACAAGCAACGTGTACACTATTCAATTAGTTCTTGTATAATGCTGTACAATCCATTGTTTGACAATGTGGATAGTTATACAGTCTTCAGGTTTGCATTCCAAATCTCAGGAAAACGAGTTTGTAGATATCGATATTTACGAGTTGTATCCTAGTATCAGTTTTAGTGTAGTCTTCTATTGATTTCCCCTGGATGCAATATTTTATTCATTGTCCAACGTAAAAACCATACACATTACTTTTTTCTTGAGCATTGCAACTACGCAGTGCAACTCTAATATAGAATCTAAAAAATACCTGGTATACTTTGCTGTAGGGTGAAAGTGTGCATTAAATTATCTTTCTACCCTTCTCTCCTCTCCGTAACCGCCCCCACCCCGCTCCCCTTCCGCCCTAACCAAATAGAAAAGCAAAGAAAAGTGAAGGGTAGATTACAGCTTTTGAAAAAAGACGAGAAAATTCCCAAATTGTCTGCAATGTGAGTTCTCACAGCTGCAGCTGAAATGGGAATCATGTACGTGTTTACTACGCCGTTTTAAAGTTTCATGGGTAGCTGAACATATTTCTGAACCATCCCCTTCCTCATGTATATAGTTTTCTGAGTCTCCGTCAAAATGAATACACGCAAAAATGAGAATTTGACATGGTGTATGTTTAATCATTACCGGTCAGATTGACAGATGAGTCTGCTACACGCCAAGTTCTTGCATTATGGCTGACCTGCCTATTATATTCCCAGTAGGATAGTCAAGGAACACTGTTTGCGAGTCGGTGTCTGATCCTCTGTTTGAATGTTCGCTTGCTCATATAACAAGCTAATCTCACCTGGCTCAAAGCCAACACACACTGTCTCCTGAATATTCTTTTTCTCAAGGTGTCTTTCAGCTTCTGCATTTCATACATCTGAGACAGCATTGCTGCAGTTCAATTCAGGTGCTATCCCCACATCTAAGGTCGGCTACAATATCCGAACATCTAAGGTCGGCAACAATATCCGAACATCTAAGGTCGGCTACAATATCCGAACATCTAAGGTCGGCTACAATATCACCACATCTAAGGTCGGCTACAATATCCGAACATCTAAGGTCGGCTACAATATCACCACATCTAAGGTCGGCAACAATATCCGAACATCTAAGGTCGGCAACAATATCCGAACATCTAAGGTCGGCTACAATATCCCCACATCTAAGGTCGGCTACAATATCCGAACATCTAAGGTCGGCAACAATATCCGAACATCTAAGGTCGGCTACAATATCCCCACATCTTAGGTCGGCTACAATATCCCCATATCTAAGGTCGGCTACAATATCCCCACATCTAAGGTCGGCTACAATAGATATCCAACGTCCTCTGTTTCACAAGCAACGTGTACACTATTCAATTAGTTCTTGTATAATGCTGTACAATCCATTGTTTGACAATGTGGATAGTTATACAGTCTTCAGGTTTGCATTCCAAATCTCAGGAAAACGAGTTTGTAGATATCGATATTTACGAGTTGTATCCTAGTATCAGTTTTAGTGTAGTCTTCTATTGATTTCCCCTGGATGCAATATTTTATTCATTGTCCAACGTAAAAACCATACACATTACTTTTTTCTTGAGCATTGCAACTACGCAGTGCAACTCTAATATAGAATCTAAAAAATACCTGGTATACTTTGCTGTAGGGTGAAAGTGTGCATTAAATTATCTTTCTACCCTTCTCTCCTCTCCGTAACCGCCCCCACCCCGCTCCCCTTCCGCCCTAACCAAATAGAAAAGCAAAGAAAAGTGAAGGGTAGATTACAGCTTTTGAAAAAAGACGAGAAAATTCCCAAATTGTCTGCAATGTGAGTTCTCACAGCTGCAGCTGAAATGGGAATCATGTACGTGTTTACTACGCCGTTTTAAAGTTTCATGGGTAGCTGAACATATTTCTGAACCATCCCCTTGCTGTAGGTGTTTAGTGCAGCTTGCTTACTCGAGGGCGATTAGTTGACTCGATAACATTATACTTTGTTTTTCGCTGTACGCCTTTAGGATAATCTACTGCCCAGAGGTCGCCGTGGTAAGGCACTCGCCTTTCAACGCAATGAACGGAAACGGTGGGCGATTGAATCCCCAAGTTTCAAACGACCCCTGGTCTCAAGGGAGGTCAGACCAGAGTGTTTGCGTCCTGAATTACCTCCAGTCGTCTTGACTTATGTCTTGCCACTGGTCCAAGGTAGTCCGTCACCAGAGACGGTCCAGTTTCTTCCTCACTATAGTCCAAAAACAGCGCATGTTACATCATAACCATTGTCACTGCTATAGGCAACTAACTTGTTTAAATCTGCTGCCCGTATCCACGAACGTAATCATTAAAAGTGAAACATTCGCTGCAGATAACTTTAAAGTTATCATGACAGTTTGTCATCTCATTTATTTACACACAAAAACTCAAATGTTTCCCATTCAACCAAATCCAAAACGGTTAGCTCACTATGGATAACATGTCTTCAACAAACACATGCCTTGTCCTGTCGTCCTGGGCCATCCGTTTCAGCTGTTTCTCCGTCTTTTCTGTTTCCTTCTTGTTTGGCTCGAGCTCTTTTCTCTATATGTGTTTTGGTCGGTCTCTGATTCTTTTTGTCTTGCAGGTTCCAGAACTCTGATGTGAAAGTATGTACCCATTTCGCTTGTATGTTTACATATTTTTCAGTGGCATTAAATAGAACGGGCATTGAACTGACGATTTCTACTTTTTTGTTGGGCAAGTTCCCCAAAGCAATGCAAGTTTCTCTCGCATTTCGTATTCTTATTTTGAAATCTTTGTGTGTACCTTCTACTTTGTTGACAAGATATATAAATGATTTGACATCTTGTAGGAGTGTGTCTCTCAACACTATTTATCGTTAGTTACATTCACTCTAATAACCTTTGTTCATCTCCGTGTATGGGAAACTAAGACGCTAGTCCGGTCATGCGCAGCACCCTGATCACGACGTCGTGCGTCAGTCTCCGGCACAATATAGTGACCAAGATTACTATCTCTTTTTCATGTATGGTTCCTTGGAAACAGGCAGTCTGGCTGACGAAATGTGGATCGACGGGATCCCCATAGTAGTGATCGTCATGCAGATCAAGCCAAGCATAGCACAACTGCCTAGAGGACCCCGGTCCACCTTCATCAGCATAATCGGGATGTGAGG
This sequence comes from Ariolimax columbianus, assembly GCA_036924085.1. NCBI lineage: Eukaryota > Metazoa > Mollusca > Gastropoda > Stylommatophora > Arionidae > Ariolimax > Ariolimax columbianus. The sequence goes on along the minus strand of JAVGWX010000004.1, from coordinate 20,930,511 downwards.
AAAGCTATTACAACCTGCCACTTAAAGCAACAAATATTAAACTTACTCATTGTATGCGTTCAGCAACAACAACAACAACACCAACCTCAGTGTATTCTCAATCCCAATTGTTGTGACCACTCATCAAATATGATTATTTTTTTTAGATCTGATTGCAGTTATTGCACAGAAGAGCCAAATCTCAATTCTTTGCTATTCTACTAGTGCAATTTCAGAAGTATTTTAATTTTAATATCCTTTTTTCAAGATGATTATTCTTTGAGAATAATGGCTACATAGATGTTTGCGCACGTAACGTCTACTGAATTTACATAGACTTCCTTCTCTTTCTCTCTCTCTATCCCTCTTTCTCTCTCTCTCTCTCTCTCTAGCTTGCTCGTTCTATCCCAACCCGTATGTGGTTGTTATGTGGAGATAGAGAAAACCAATACATAGATGTTATTACAGCAGTGAGTGTATTGATACAGTTGGGCGGCACTTAAGGGAGCTTAGATTGCAGGATCTGTCTATACTAAAAACTCGTTTTTCTATTCCTGACAAAAGAGACCAAGCAACTGTGAAGCTTTTTTGTGTGGTGTGTGTGTGTGTGTGCATTCACCTAGTATTTTAGATGTGTGTTGGTGTTTATGTGCGTGTGTGTGTGGGTGTGTGTGTGTGTGTGAATGTGTGCATATTTGAGGTCTATTGTAACAATTCGCCTTAGAAATAACGTCTGCACATTAGTTCCCTCAAAATGCTGATTATTATTGCACGTGTGCTAGTGAACCAAGTTTATTGATGAAAACAGTTTCTCTTGATGAGAAAAATGCATTTTTGTTAAATTTCTCAGAAGCTCGGGGAAAGATTGAAAGAGGCAAACATGGAACAGAGTAACCACTGCAGTGGTGAAAAGATCACGGCTGGTCTCTTGTTCCAGATGCCGGAAGTACGTTTCATACGTGTGTGTGGATGTGTGCGTGCGTGGGTACGTGCGTGTGTGTGAAGATACATGAAGAAGATACTTGACTGTCACACTTGGTTGAAGAGGATACTTGACTGTCAGACTTGGTTGAAGAAGACACTTGACTGTCACACTTGGTTGAAGAAGATATTTGACTGTCACACTTGGTTGAAGAAGATATTTGACTGTCACACTTGGTTGAAAAAGACACTTGACTGTCACACTTGGTTGAAGAAGATATTTGACTGTCACACTTGGTTGAAAAAGACACTTGACTGTCACACTTGGTTGAAGAAGACATTTGACTGTCACACTTGGTTGAAGAAGATATTTGACTGTCACACTTGGTTGAAAAAGACACTTGACTGTCACACTTGGTTGAAGAAGATATTTGACTGTCACACTTGGTTGAAGAAGATATTTGACTGTCACACTTGGTTGAAAAAGGCACTTGACTGTCACACTTGGTTGAAGAAGACACTTGACTGTCACACTTGGTTGAAGAAGATATTTGACTGTCACACTTGGTTGAAGAAGATATTTGACTGTCACACTTGGTTGAAAAAGACACTTGACTGTCACACTTGGTTGAAGAAGATACTTGACTGTCACACTTGGTTGAAGAAGATATTTGACTGTCACACTTGGTTGAAAAAGATATTTGACTGTCACACTTGGTTGAAGAAGTTATTTGACTGTCACACTTACATATTTGGAATGGCGCCAAAGCGTAAGATGAAAGGGTAGCTAGAATGATGACCATCTGGGTATCTATAATAAAGTCGCCAGCCTCATCTTCAAAGGAACATTTTGTAAATGTCAGTTTTTTTCGGAAAAGAATAATTTGATGGTGATTTTACGGAGACATGATATCATACAGCTTTGGGTCTGATAAATTATGGATAACAAACAATGGATGTGGATATTGCTTTTGGAAAAGGAAGGAAATGCAGTTTGCATCTTTCAGGTATCTCCTTTCTTGAAGCATTTCACTATAACAGGGCATTGGTTTTTTTCTAGCTTTGACTTGACTTCTTTCGAAATTTGGAAAATATGTCAGACAGTCATTTTCAAAAAGGGACCGGCCAACTCGTTTGAAAATCATGCTCAGAAAATGTTCAGTTTCGTCTGCAAGAGTTGTGATTATAACTGAGGATGTTTGTGTGATCAGGTGTTGATAAAAGGGGGGAGGGGGGTGTTCGAATAGCAGGGCACAACTGCACGTTTATCACGTGTTTCGACGCCTCTCAAAGTCTAAGTAACAGAGTGATTAGACCGCTTGCTGCTTTCGCTAAAGCTACCGGATTCAATATCCGGTTTCGACATGTTCCAGTTTACCCAGGTGTGAATGGTACCTAATTTACTGTTAAAGAAAGAGAACAGGTTACCCAATATTAAAAACAAAAACATAGTACAGCAAGGTAGGACGCTGTGTGACCCCAACGCACACGGTTCGAATCACGCTCGTGTCGAGTTTGGTAGACATGGGCTTTTTTTCTCTTCTCCGCATACGAAAAGTAAAGTAAAGTAACTTGCAGTACTGTACACTTTGCTAAGAAGCTTATAACATCCAAATAGGTTGGCTGTTGACGACAATTTGCAAAGGACATGCTACTTAGTTTTCTACACCAAGGTCTCTCTCGCTTCAACCCCGACGGCAGTGACTAGTATAGGACCAACTTAACGTTTTATCTACCCATGAATCCGTCCATCGTGGCTACGTTTTTGTTCTTGAGTAAATTCCTCAAAATACGAGGGACGGGCATTAAGTAACAGGAATTTCAGATTTTTTGTTTTGTTTTTTGCAAGAGAACGACGAACCAGAGATTTAGTCTTAGTTTTCGACAAAGCTCCCTTGTCTGGCACCAGACTTGACCCACCTGTCAAGATGCTTGTGCATCTTTTTTGGCGTGACCGTTAACCAATTTTGCACCGTCGTCATGACCTCGCTGTCATCTGTAAACCTTTGATCCATCTGCAACACACTTTCCTATAAACGAGGTCATCATGGACTATTTTGTGCACAGCACCGTGACTCATGTTTAAATGTACGGCTATTTCATCAACAGTGACTCGTCTGTTGCCATGGACTAGCTGGTCAATTTGCTGTTTCACTGCATTAGTTGCCGTGGCGGAGTGGTTACGCCGTCGGCCCCGTGATCAGGTGGTGTGGGTTCGACTCCGGACTCCACCGTCTTTTTTACGGATGCTTGATGCGGAGTCCCCTGCATCTCGTAGTCACCCCCTAGTCGTCTTATCCTTGACTTGCCACTGGGGTCGGGCAGTTTGAGACGAGAGGGTGAGGATAAAAAGTAGCGCAGTTAATCCTTACTAAAGATAGCGCTAGCAAAATTAAGTATGCCATCATCGTCTACGATGGACGGTGGCCTTTACTTTTTTCATAAGTTGCCATGGTTCATCAGTGACGTTTTGTCTTCCGTTTTGTAATCTTTGTGCCCATTAATACGCTGTCCCCTACTCAAACAACTACCTCCATACTGAACCTTCATTGTACGCTATGTTGCACATGTTCATACTGCTCAATCGTTACGACTTCTACGTGGGGAATTGCTAAAGATCCAGTCTGTGTCCTGAAATAACATTTTCTATTGTACATATTCTTCCATGAATTTTATAACAAAATCCCTGCTACTCGATGACTGTCCCGTACACACGCTTGTAATATTACTTTCGTTTCCATGTTTGTTCTGTGACTGTTCTCGTTTTCTCATTTAATGCAGGTGCCATTTTTTGGGGAGTGTCATGTCGATGTTTTTGTCATGTATTCTCTTCTTTATTCTTCTTCTTCCTAGTCTTCTCCTTCTTCCTTACGTCCTTCCGTTCCCCCTCTTCTTCTGATCCTCGAGAAGACGATGTATACACTGTTTTATTCTTGTATTATATATGCAGTATTGTTTCTTAACCTTTCTTTCAAATTGAGGGGGCAAATAACTGTATGTATAGGTCTATGAACTGGAAGCGGGGTGGGGAGGGCAGTATTTTAGTCTAGGGAGACTAAGTACTGGTATCTCTTCGTCCACTTTTCTGAGTATTGCTTGCTCTATTTGTCCTTGGCTTTCCTCCCTCCTTTTTGAAAGTTTTACGTTGCTGATTATGTGCTGCATTTCTGACCTACTTCTAAGATATTCCTTGATGACCCATATGTCTTTCTTTAACGTTGGTTATCTCCCTGCACTACCCAAACTGAAAAGTGACGTTCCTGATTTAGCATACTAATTGCTTCGAGCACCTGCTGTGCGTATGTGTGCCGAGGCCTGGAATCTGTTAGGAGTGTTTGCGTAGAAATATTGCTAGTCTGCACTACCTGGATTATCGTTACAGAATCAGAACTATGGATGGACTACATACCTTACCATCATTATAATAATACAGAGCTAGAGACGGATATACGCCATGAACTGAAAGACCACTGAGCCACGGTTATTATTAGGCTGCGTGTCGTCTGCAGGCAATCAGGAAGTAGCTATTAGCAATTTTCAAGATGTCAATGAAACATGTGTTGAAAGCACTTGTAGCTATTATTATAGTATTCAATGGAACTCTCTTCATGTGAATCTGTTGGAATGGTTGCTTTGGTAAGATTTTTGGACTATTAAGAAGCTGTGTATTGCTTATTGTAGAAAGGGTGATATATTTTATAAAAGGCTGCAGAAAAATACATTCGTTGATTTGAGAAAGACAAATTTTCAATTCATTGAGTGCAACTTCTTTAAATAAAATATGTTATAAATATCTCGTCCAATAAACTCTTTGTCAAAACTATCTAACCTTACCTTGATCATCGTCCTTGAAGATTGCCTTCAATAGTCTGGAACTGAACATGAGAATAGCCCTTGACGTTTACCAAAGGCATGTATTGGTCTCTTTTCTGGGTTTTCAAAACAAGGGTAAAGGCATACACGTTTATTCTTCTTAGATAAATATTTATACAGATAAACTGAGATGTTTTTGGGCGTCCGTCATGAATTTAGCTTGGTTCTCCTTTGTAATATATACACTCCATATCAATGTTAACCTATGCCTTCGAATGATATGCACGCCTATTATAATGACATATATACAGACATGTTTCGTGTTTTGTAAAACATCTGGTATAATGGTGAGTGACCGTTTTCCATTTCTCGTAAGAACATAAGAAATTATTTTTTTCCAAAATTGTAATCAAAGAAATTACCAATGATTATTTAGCTGAAGTGATCTTTTGTGCGTACACTTTTTTGTGTGTGTTAAGTATATATATAAATATATATATATATATATATAAATATATATATATATATATATATATATATATATATATATATATATATATATGCTGACTTCATACGAAATCTTTGATGCACCCAGGTCTCGTCACATGCAATGATGCGCCCAGGTTTCGTCACATGCAAAAAAGCGATGCAAAAAGGCATGCCCTTCCATGTCAACACGTTCCTTCAATTCAGTGCAGGCTTGAACTCTTCTCTTTCGGTCAAAAGCGGAAAGCTGTCTTGGCACCCGACATGCACTAACCTTCCAAAAATGCAAATGTTCATGAATCATAGTGTTTACCGTACAGAGAAAAAGACTTGTCTCTTGTGCAATTTCGTTATGCGTCGATTTTCCAGGAAAACGTGTTCCACAATCTGGATATTGACAGAAATAACTGATGGGTTGAGAGTCACCACGACCGAGATAATCACTTACGGATGAACGGCCTTCTCTAAAATGTTTACACCATTCAAATGTCTTATTGCAGCTAAGTGTTTCATCACCGTATTGTGATTGCAGTCTTCTATAAATTTTCACAGGTTTTACGCTTTCTTTTACAATAAACTACATCACAACACGCTTTTAATGCAAGCACTAACAGTGTTGTACGCCATTTTTATTTATCTGTTACGTGACTGGTCCATGGCAAGTTGGCCACCTAGCAGTAATAGAACACAAGTGCCCCTAACTAATGATAGTTGTTCCAGCACGCTGTAGCCCATTGGCTTGATTTAGTTCGTTCTCAATCTCCCGCTACCAAACCATGAAAAGGCTTAAGTAGCAGAATGTAGTCCAGAGAAAGGAATGCGTTGTGTCATAGTTTACAGCTTGACTTCGATATTTGCACCTTTAAGTCCAACACATCCGACTTAAGCAAACATTTTTTGAGTTCCGGGTTAGCATTTCCTCTTCGAACCCTTCCCCTTAGCCAGTCTGCCCTGTTGCAGCCTGTTATCCAGGATCACCGCGTGGAGGTGTAGAAGGGTCTTGGCAGCTCTGGTTCGCTGACGCTAGCAGTCAGCTATGGGTCACTGATTCTGCAGCTCAGCATTTTGATCCCTTAACCCATTCAGGTAGAACTGGAAAAAAAATGTCCCGGTTTGATTTGTACGCCCCTCGTATGTGTGTGTACATATATATACTGAAAATAAGGTCAACTGAACTGAATACCGGCTTCATGGTATGATTGGCAGATTTGCTAATATACAGTCATGATGTTAAACTTTTCGCATGGGCAATTCTAGCAATTTCGTTCGCTTTGTTATTGAGTTACAGCGCATTTAAGTGTGACACATACTTCCTAACATACTATAGATAGACTTGATCTGCTGAAGTGTGACTTCCACTTTACAATTGTCTGCATTCAATAGTTGCACATTTTCTCGGCCCAAGTTCTGGTCAAAGGTCGATGTTGAGCGAGCGCGTGTGACCTTCGAGCAGTGTGCTTGTACCCCACGTTCAGGCACTAGAAATGGATAGATGGCATCGCCCTGGGATGAGCCAAGTGAAATAAGAAATGTGTGACCTACAAGACACGTGGCAACGATAGCACGAGAACACCCCTAAGATTGTAGTACGAAATGGCAGTAATACTCACACTTCATGTCTGGCAAGTACATCGGATGACACGCGTCAGGTGACTTTATGTGCACTTCAGTGTCAAAAGATTCCTCCAACGTCAATTCCTTCCCCGTTTCGTTCCTTCTCGCAGTCAGTCGAAGGAAAAGAATTCGTTCACTGGTATCTACACGCTCTGATATACCCAGATAAAAGTCTGCATGTTTATAGATCTGGCCTCATTGCGCGTAACATTAAATGGTGATGAGTTGCCGAAGTACTTTTGTTTGTAATCTGGCAATGTGAGTTATATTTGTCCCCACTCTATGTGTACCGTTCTGAATTTCAGTGGCATCATGATTTTGCTATGTTTTTGGGATCATAAATAGAACGTATATGTTAATTGACGTATGTGTAACTCTATTGGTCATGCTCGAGTTAACGCCAACAACAGAGTGGACATTTTGATTTCGCAAGCACCTATTACGGAGTGATTGAATATAGATATCGGAAAGCGAGAATTGAATTTAGTCATGCCAGATGACAAGACTGCAATAGTTGAACTGACATTCCCCAAACTGGAATTTTATTTCCAAAGTCGGTGTAACACGAATGTTCGCCTGACAACACGTGACAGGAGTGTGTGTAGCCAATTTACTAAGATTGTGACGACTTACTTATGCGGGCGTCATTATTTTACTGACAGAACGAACAATTAATGATGATATTAAATAATCGCTCCAATGTATGTCCCACTCACATTATCACATTATCACAGTCAGGCCTACAGATGCGAGGAAGCCAACCATATTTTGAATGCATCCCGAAATTTTGCAACTCTGTACAAACGCGGGCCTAGGCCTTTGGTTTGTCCATCCCGTCATTGCATAGGTGATCGACCCCGTAGATGTAAACAGGAATATGGCCACCAAAACGTTGTTCAACATGTCCACCTGTTGCCAGGTATGCGTACTACATGTCCAGCCCAACGATGTTGGCGAGATATTGCTGCTTCCACAAAGTCTCAAAACAAAGTTTGATGTCGAATTTCTTCGTTCCGGATTTTTACCCCGTATCGAAATTGTAAGTACGCGCCGTTTCATTTCTCTCTGAGTGACTTTGAGCTTCGCAGCATCTGTTTTACGCAAGTTCCATAATTTGCATCAGTAAATCATTGCTGGAATGACCATAGAATTGAAAGTGTGTGCTCTTACAGTGATATCATTCTTCTCTTTGGGTGTTGGCTAAATGGAGTCGACGCTATACCAAGCTGCTTTTCGTCGTCTAAAGACTTCGTGGTCGATTTTGTGATTGCTGTCAACTATGCCAGCAGTCCGCACCAAAAAGGGTAGTGGTACAGTGGGTCCCATCACACTGCAACATCCAAGGCAACGAGGAGGCAGACAGACTGGCAAAAGAAGGGGCAAGACTACCACAAACAGATACTAGTATGACGTACGAAGAGTCAAAACGGCTTATTAAAGCCAGATACATGACCAAATGGGAAACCGAACATACTGGTTACACCAAAAACGATGCCTATTACCAGTTGAACAGAAGAGAGCAGGTCGTTGTCTTCAGACTTCGCACTGGCCACAATAGACTGAGGTACCACCTATTCAACAAATTGAAGATAGGAGGTACCGACTAATGCCCGTGCCATACCTGTAAAATGACAGCTGAACATCTGCTGCAGAACTGCCCGACATACGAGGATCAGAGAGAGCAGATGTGGCCATCACCAGTGGAACCACAAGACAAGCTCTATGGCAGTGTCGACAGCCTCAGGATGACCGCCGCTTTTTTCGAAAAAATAATGGTTGCTGTCTGACTGCGTACGAAGAAGAAGAAGAAGAAGATTTTGTGGTTGGCATTCATCACTTGGCCTAGATAGATTTATGAGTCATCGATTGTTTCCTCTCCCGGCTTGATGTCCTGCTGTGGGACAGAAAGAGTTTCTGAGACATTGTGTTTTATTTTTGTTTATCTTCAGACCCGCAGCTCTACTATCCCATTTAGGTCGTTCAATGATCGTTGGGCTTCCTTAATGGTATGACTAATAAACACAATGCCATCTGCAAATCGTAATTAGATGAGCCAATCGCTATCTATATTCACACATTTGTCGATGCAATGTAATTGTTTAAAGATCTCTTCGAGATATTAAATGTATGTCGTGAAATATTTTGTCTCCCAAACACATTCACACACGAAACATCTGTGTTTGTAATCGGAAAAAGAACATTTGTTTTTCATGTCCCGTTAAAATGATAATATTCAGTTCATGCAGCATCAACTAAAGACTAAACAGATGTCAGACACTCATGTTGTTTTCCTGTCACTCTGGCGCACATATTAGGATGTACGTCCCATGCAAATAAAAGATGTCAGGTACTTCTATTATATGGCAATTTCCCGTTGAAGAATAATGTTATTCAGAATTCACAATATTTCAATACAACGCATACATTCAAATCTTGTGTATATATGGTTTAAGCAATTGAAGTTTGGCGTACATGGCTGCATGAGATATTTCACATCTAAAGGAGGTTTCATTATTTCGATCATGCTTTTCAACAAAAGATTGTAGCTCACTCTGGCGTACATGTTTTCAGCAAATACAAGTCAAGATGTACTGTTCTAGACCGTCCCTTCCATTAGCTTTTCTTAGCTTCCTTGACGCTTTTATGCCTGACTCAATCTCCTTTCTCCGTGTGCTTTTTTTCATCCGTCTATTTATCTTACCTTGTTGATTCCAGTTAAGAGACTGTCTTGTCATACTGCCATCTGATTTTCTTAAGATGGATTTCACGCAAATGCAACGTCTTCATCTCATCTCCCGCTGCCCTATTGTTTGTCTGGTTCTTTCCGACAGTTCCACATTAGTGATATCACCATTTCATTCATTTTGATCAGCGCAAGCGCCCACTAATGAAAGTCTGAATCTTCTTAGTTGTTGTTTTTTTTTTTTTTTTGTCCATGTTTCACACCCTTACAATAGGATTGTCTACATTAGAATTTCGCATTTTATTGTTGTGTTGGACAATGGCATGAAAGCTCCTCATGTCTTTAGTAGACTTATTTGTATATATGTCTTTGCTCCGTTTCTTCCTCTTGTCATTTTGTTCACTCCAGCCGGAGTATATGGCCACCACTTTCCCTGTTTTTACAGTGGTAATTTCAGTTACACGGGATGTCATGGCATAATAGCACGGTTTGCTGACCATTCTATCGAACGTTGAACAATCGATCAAACTGAAGGACACTCACACACACAGTCCTACCAGCGCGAGCTGTTCTACCGAACGAAGCACAATCGATCAAACTGAAGGACACTCACACAGTCCTACCAGCGCGAGCTGCTCTACCCAACGTTGCACTATTGATCAAAACTGGATGACACGCACACACTCCTACCAGCACTAGCTGGGCTCAAGCTGACAGAACGCTGACATGGTATCAGAATCGTCGGCCATGCTGATATAATGTCCGTGTACGTCGCAATAACGTTCGTAAGGGCGTTTTGTTTTGACATGTCTCCGAGTGACCCTGTTGGTGCTGCTTACAGGACACCTGTTTACGGAAAGGGCTTTGAGTGTGAACGCAGAGGAAAGATCTGGATCCCGTGCTGCCTCTAGTCGTCTTGACTACTTCTAGCCAGTAGGGTAGCAGGGAACGAGAGAGTAGGGGCTCGTACAGCGAAAATATTCTAACTTTAATCTATTCAAGCGTACGTTACAGCTTCAAATACAACTTATTAACCACCAAAACAATTTGCGAGAAAATTAAGGCTTTAATCTTCAGCTCCTGAAACATACGCATTCAGCTGGACAGTGCTGAGGCCCACAGATCTGAACGAAGGACAGCACTCCCCAATCAGAGTGCTTGCACGCTACAGGCTGAACGTGGCAGAAATGTAGCCAGGAAAGATTATCATGCGAATGTCAGCATGCAGAAGGTGGGGTCAGCAACACATTTCCCCGGGAGTAGCCATGCCTGCACAGCACCACGGGGGTTTGGTGTTGAATTCGCCGCCAGATCCAGACTGAACAGAGAGTTTGCTGTGATCCCAAATTGTGTCAATGATAGGCTAATGTCTCTTCGTATCCCACCGGATCGGTGACGGTGTGCTATGTTGATTATGGCATATGCAGTGACATTGACCACATGAGGAAGCAACGGATACATTCTATGAGAACCTCCACGCCCTTATTCTATTCGTCTTCCAGTCCGACAAAGCTTGTAATCCTTGGCGACTTCAATGCTACAGAAGGCTCTGACCATCATTCCTGTGAGAAAGTGCAAGGCCCCCACGGCGCAGAAAAGTGCAACAGCAATGTTCACATATTGTGAGCCTCTGTGCCTTTCATGACCTCTTAATCACTAACACCATGTTTCATCTGCGCACCCGAAACAAAACATCGGTCTAACCAGTGGCATTTGATCGACTATGTTATCACTCGAAGCAGGGATAGCCGAGACCTGCGTGTGGCACTGAGTGCTGGACGGGCCACAAGCTCATTGTATCCAAGATCAATATTCATGTGGAGCCTTTGCCTCGCCATCCACAAATACGCCTGTGATTAGGTCCGACATTTCCAAGCTTAAAGCGCAGCACACGCAGAGACCTTCGCCAGGGACCTCAACAGTCGGCTGACAAGAGATCGGCCCCTACTGATTGTCGTGCTGAGCCTTTCTGTGGGAAGAAGTTCACCTCTCTTTAACGGAGTGTTTGAGATATGTAGCTCACAAGGATAATCCCTGGTTCGGCGAAAGCGACACAGCTATCAAGATCTTGATGGATTTAAAAGCACCGCTTGTTCTAACTACTCCAAAGTGACCCCTCCTCGCCGTCCAGAAGGACTGCATTAAACAAAATACGATTGTGCAACGAATTCTCAGGTCACTGCACGATGCTTGGCTCAATGACAAGACAGTTGAGACTTGCTTTACACGATGAGATTGCTAGCCACATACACTGCATTCTTTAGTCGCCTTTTCCGACATGATTGGAGGCACAGAAGTCATATTCTTTCCTACAAAGTAAGGAACCTTGGGATGTACTCGGAGGAATGTCTGTTCATTCTAAATGTATGACTGATTCCACAACTTATATGATTGCGTCCGATGGTGCAACCTGATTCGTTCCACAACGTATAGGAATGTGTCTGACCGCGCAACCTGACTGATTCCACAAACAATAGGAATGTTTCTGACCTCGCAACCTGACCGATTCCACAACGTATAGGAAGGAATGTGTCTGACCGCGCAACCTGACTGTCCTTATGTGCATTTATGATCATCATTCTTGGCATTCCTCAAAATATTTGCAGTCCAAATGTTAATAGTTCGACCAAACTCGTTATGCTCGTATTCTTCTTGTTCTTCTTCTTCTTCCTCTTCTTCTTCTTCGTCTCCTTCTTCTTCATCTTCTTCTTTTTCTTCTGCTTCTTCTTCGTAGGCTGCCAGACATTGACTTGAATTTGTTCAAAAACAAAAGCGGTCATCCTGAAACTGTCGATATTACCATAGAGCTTGTCTAGTGTTGGCACTGGTGATGACCACATATGCTTTCTATGGTCCTCGTATGTTGGGCAATTTTGCATCTGATGTTAGGGGTAATTTTCCCAGTACCACAAGTACATTTGTTGGCAGTATTCTGAGATTTGAATAATTATCAACTGGTGTACTGTATGGAGCTGACACAATAGCAAAGAATGATGAAACAAACTTGGAAGAGTTGACATATGGGACTATCGTAGAATGGAAAAAGTGAGTTGCGCAGAAAGGACAATGGCTATGTCCTCACTGAGGTAGTCGCATAAAGACGTATTAAAAATGATACAGAAATGAAGATTTAGTTTGCTGTGACACAATATGTGACATAAAAATCTTCTACAGAAGATACTAGAGGGCAAGATCCAGGGTAAAAGAAAAAAGGGACGGTCAAGGCTCAGCAAAACATGTCATGCATACAGAGACATTTAAGTACCAACCTATACTGAAATGAAGAGAGCTGCAAGTGAAGAGACACGCTTAAGACAACCAGTCTTAGAACCGATTAACCAGATACTGATGATGACCTAATGTAAACTGGACTAAACAGACCGTTGCCGTGCCGAGAGTAAAGAGCCCCACCTCTATCTCTTCTCCATCGCCTCGACGATCTTCTGCATGCACGACATTTTCTTACTGTATAGTCCATGCCCTTCCATAAAAAAAGAAATATACCCATTGCAACAAACCGACAATGGCATTTAATACAAAGGCAGGAAACAATTTAAGGTTGTAGTTTTGCTTTGAATTATCTTCGTGGCTATGGAAATGGGTATCGCCGGTACGGATGTTTTAGGTTTGAAAGCATAGAACAAGAAATGCAGTTGTTCTGACGTCAGGGGACTAAAACGATTTGCATGTGTATGTGTGTGCACGTGCGTTCGCGCGTGCCTGCCTGCGTATGTGCGTGTCTTTTAGTTTTTGACTCAATCTCTACAGCAGGATGTTGAATACATCATTCTTAGCTTTATTGAAAGAAACCACACTGACTTGTACTTAAATGATCCATTTTATAGTAAGTTAAATAAAAGCGAGGAGTTCCAAATTGAGAACAAAACCAATTATCGTTTGTTTAAAAAGTGAAACCTAAGACTTAAAGATACGGAAAAAACATTGCAGTACGTTGCGGGAAGTGGAATCAAATAAGTTGAACCTTTTAAAAATCATGCACCAATGCATGCTCTTTGGCAACTACTCTGAGACATTAAGAGAGTCAACTGAACGCTGGTGTCACTGGTGTGATTTTGAACATATCAAGAAAAGAAACAAATAAGCTTAGTTTTCACATGGATAAACTTTCTTTTCTGGCCATTTCCAAGCACAGATAAACAAGATTAACCGTATCAGTCATGTCAGTTCGACAAATTTGCCGTTTGCGAGGAAGTCAACAAAATTCTGTATGCGCCCCGATCTTTTGCAGTGCTGTATCAATGTGGCAATTAAGACGTTCTACGTGTCCATCTGTTGTCAGGCATGCGTACCACATGTCCAGGCCAGCGATGTTTACGTGATATCGCAGCTTCCACAACGTCCTGAAACAAAGTTGTTGTCGAATTTCATCGTTTTTTATCTTATTCTTTATCGACATTTTTAAGCACTCGTGAAAGTTTCATTTATTTTACTTCTCGTTTCGTTTTACGTTAATATATGTCAAAATATTCTGACTTCGAAATATCTGCACTGTTTTTCCGGTAGCCATCCAATATGGGTAAATATACATATAGGTACGCAGCCCGCTTAGCGGACAAGAGTCCAGACTGCATGCAATAAGGATGATGCCTTTCCGGTCTGACCTAACTAGGTGACACGTTGACGGGTGCAGGTGCAGGGCATGATGAAGAGGGTCGTTTCACATCATTGGTGTCCATGGCCTGTTTTAAGAGTTGGTGTGCGGAAACGTCCTCGGTAAGGCAAGCCACATGTCCAAATAGGGTGGTTAAGCAAGATGGGTGTGCTTTCAAGGCATGTTCGTCGGGTGGCTTCGTTGTTTGAGACCCGGTCATTCCAGTATATCGCAAAAATACACATCTGATTGCGCATATGAAATAATCAATAGAATAGTTTTCTAGGATTGTCTGAATGGGAAACCCCGACATGTCTGTGTGGACAGACACGAGCCGAATATGTTATCAGTTATTGGCACATTGGTGTCTTTGAGTGTGAGAGTCGTGCTTTTAGTTTGGGAGATATTTATCTCAAGCGCTATCTGTTTGACTATGTTGCAGAGTTGGTATATCTTTTCCTGCGCATCTTCTCTATTAGAATTCAGGAGTACCAGATCATCTAAGAAATCCAGGTTTTCTAGGGGTTGATCATCTATTCACTTAATGCCGAACTGGCTGCTGTGTGTGGAAGTTTGCATAACCCTGTCTATCGTCACTCCGAGTGAGAGAGGGGACATAACCCAGTTTATCGCCACTCCGAGTGGAGAGGGGACATGACCCAGTGTATCGCCACTCCGAGTGGGAGAGAGGAGATAACACAGGCTATCGCCACTCCGAGTGAGAGAGGGGACATGACCCAGTCTATCGCCACTCCGAGTGGAGAGGGTACATGACTCAGTCTATCTTTACTCCGAGTGGAGAGGGGACATGACCCAGTGTATCGCCACTCCGAGTGGGAGAGGGGACATAACACAGCCCTGCTTCACATCTGTTTCATTCTTAAACCATTCAGTTTTGTCGTGTGCAGCACACGACACTGTTAATTAGTGTATAGTGCTTTTATGACTTTTACAAACTTGGATGTCAAGCTATAGGTGATTAGAATGTTTAGACCGATGATCGGTGTATACTATCGAATGACATCTGATAATCGATGCAGTTAAATGATATTTGGTGATTGCATCTCTACCAACTCTTATAGATTTATTCTGAGGATGAAGATCTGGTTGATGAAGACCGCTGCGATCGAAAACCAGCTTGCTCCTCCCACAATCGTTCATCTACTGTCTTCCTGGATGATCTTCCAATGATCAAGCTACAAAGTATGTTACCTGGGACTGATAGTAGCGTCACCCCACGCCAAATGTTGCAGTCTGATAGGTCTTCCTGCTTCTGAATTTTCATAATCACGCCATCTTTCCAATGCTGTGGTGGATACTCCTCCCTTCATACTTTGTTTATTATTGACAACAAGTGTGTTGTACTTATGTCGTCAGTCATCTTAAGCAGCACGCCTACAATTCCATATTCGTCAGTTGCATTGTGAGTCTGCAGGTTCTTAATGCCCAAATCAATCTCTGCACGATTAAAATCATCGCATTGTACGGCATGGGAGGCATATTTGTAGCGTCATCAATGTCTGGTGTTATTGCTGGTTGGGTCTATGTGTGGATTCCGTGGCGAAGTGGTTAAGCTGTCGGCCTCGTGATCAGTTGGTGTGGGTTCGACTCCGGACTCCGCCGTTTTTTTCACGGGTGCTTGATGCGGAGTCCCCTGCATCTCGTAGTCGCCCCCTAGTCGTCTTGTCCTTTACTTGCCACTGGGGTCGGGCGGCACGAGACGAGATAGTGAGGATGAAAAGTAGCGCAGTTAATCCTTACTAAAAATAGCGCTAGTAAAATTAATTATGCCATCATCGTCTACGATGGACGGCGGCATTTGCCTGGTCTATATTTAGTACCTCTCCAGTGTTAGACTTATTATTATCATGAAACAGAGAAAAGCCTAGGACTTCCCGAGAACGAGGCGAATATTTCGTTAGGTTGATTTCGAAGAAGAGTCACGCTATCAGTTTTTGCAATTATAATATTGTGCCTTTCTTGATTGTATTTGCAGAGCGTATAGGGAAGTATGAGTTGTTTGCGACGATGTGTATGTTTTTGTTGAAGTAAACAAATGGGTAAAGACGCCGAGAAGGTAAGGAAACGTACGAAGAAACTGAAAAGAATTTGCGACAAGAACAATACTAGCTCTCTTTGAAAGCCAGTACCTTCTGGAGAGGTGAAGAGATGGGCACTTTAATCTGCCGGTTGAGGAAGGTTTATGAAATTTATGACTGTCCTAATATGCGCCATCTGGCATAGTGATGATCAACTGCTTCGTCAGTCCTTGGCCAAGAACAAGATAAACATACACATACATACATACATACATATATACACACACATACATGCACACATACACACACACGTACGTATGTACATACATATACATTCACACATACACGCACGAAAGCACACACATATACAAATACATACATACACGCACGCACGGACGCACACGCATAGACACAATATATACTAGCAGTACTGTTGTAAAAGATATATCTGCCAACCGAACTACATAATAAGATAGAAAAAAACAACAGTTTAACAACCAAAGGATCTCTCATCCCCCTCCACAAACAGCTCCCCCACCCCCAAACCTTGGCTCCATCATAGTAAACCGATTTATTTATACAATCAAACGCTTACATTGAAGATACAATCTTCTTCTTCTTCGTACGCTGTCAGACGTCAACCTGTATTTTTTCGAAAAAAAGCAGTGGTCATCCTGAGGCTGTCGACACTGCCATAGAGCTTGTCAAGTGTTGCCACTGGTGATGGCCACATCTGCTTTCTCTGATTCTCGTATGTCGGGCAGTTTTGCAGCAAATGTTCAGCGGTCATTTTCCCGGTACCACAGGTGCATTCGTCAGTGCCACCTATCTTCAATTTATTGAATAGGTGGTACCTCAGTCTATTGTGGCCTGTGCGGAGTCTGAAGACCACGACCTGCTCTCTTCTGTTCAACTGGTAATAGGCATCGTTTTTTTGTGTAGCCAGGATGTTCTGTTTCCCAATTGGTCATGTATCTGGCTCTAATAAGCCTTTTGGACTCTTCGTAGGTCACACTAGGGTCTGGTTGTGGTAGTCTTGTACCTTCTTTTGCCAGTCTGTCTGCCTCCTCGTTGCCTTGGTTTTGGTGCGGACTGCTGGCATAGTTGACAGAGTACTGTTCTTAAATCATTAAGTTCAGTATTTTTCTGGCTTTTTAGTGCTGTGGCTACGGCCAGGGCATCTGTAAACAGGACTATATGGCTTTCATTTCTTTTGCATGTCACCATTTCTTCTACTGCAGCCCTCAGTGCATCTGCCTCCGCTCTGAAATTGCTTGAGTATTTTCCAGTTGCCACTGACAGTGTTATTTTTCTACCATTTGGTAGGCTCAGGAATACCCCTGCCCCTCCGTTCTGTGTTGTGTTTGTTACAGAACCGTCGGTGTATGCATGGGTCCAGTCTATGCTTGGGTAGTTTTTCGTTATGTACCTCAGGGTTATGTCTCTTCTTTCTTTTACAGTATCGCTGTTCTTGTTTCCAATACATGGGAAGATACAATCAAATTCTTACATTGAAGATACAATCAAATTCCTACTTTGAAGATACAATCAAATTCTTACATTGAAGATACAATCAAATTCTTACATTGAAGATACAATCAAATTCTTACATTGAAGATACAATCACACTCTTACATTGAAGATACAATCAAATTCTTACATTGAAGATATGATCAAACTCTTACATTGAAGATACAATCAAATTCTTACATTGAAGATATAATCAAACTCTTACATTGAAGATATAATCACACTCTTACATTAAAGATACAATCAAATTCTTACATTGAAGATATAAACTCTTACATTGAAGATATAATCACACTCTTACACTAGATACATATCACTCTTACATTTTTATTTCAATGGTCCATGGATAACGGCGTTCCTAGTGGTTTGCCGTGGCCTATGTGAATGACAGGGACAAGAATAGCACCAATGCCACACAGAAAACATGTCGTAGGAGGCGACTAACTGTGTGACATGGCATACCACCGACCATGGTTAGGGGGTTTGTTAAGACCAGCATCGATAGCGCCTAACAGGCTGCTGGTCTACTTTGCTCTAGTGTTTAAGTCTATTAAGATGGACTTGCACATTAGTTAGCCACTCTCTATATAGGAATACTAAGCTGCTCAAGCCTAGCCCGCTTAGCAGGAAAATCTCCCCCCCCCCCCCACCTGGCTACATCCAGCTCACATCAGAGATCGGACCTGCACAGGGGCTTATGTCTCTGTAGAAGGACAAGTCGACTAAGACGGATAACGGTGCAAAGGAAGAAGCTCTATGTACAGACACGAAGCATGGACAAACAAAATCTGGATGCTGTACCATAACAACGCACGTGCACACGAATCACTGCTTATTTGTGACTTTTTGGTCAAATAAAGTTGTTAACAAAGTTGAAATCCACCCTTACAGGTCGCCGATTTCAGATCATAGAATACCTGCCGAATACGGATGTGTCGGACCAAAAGGTGGAAATATCGCAGTCAAACTGTAAACTAGCGACACAACGCATACCGTTCTCCGGACTGCATCCTGCTACGTGCAAAGCCCTGTTCAGGGCTTGGTAGCTAGAGTGAGAGAACGAACGCAGAAGAAGAAGAATATCATAGAATATATGTTTGTAAAACTCCCCACGAGCCATGCTCCATATCCCAGAAAACGAGTCTCAGGAGTATATAAAAAATGGGAAACTACTTTGGTAGCGGTTTATCAACACTGGATGAAACTATTTCGTGAGAGAAAAGGTTGAATAAATTGTAAGTATAAAATATTTTTTTAATGTATTTAATATAATATATGACAAACGTACTCGTTTTCCAGTTCATCTTTAAACAATTTTTTTTTTCTTTAACGCGTTTGCCTCACTAGTTTCTGCTGGCGGAGGCGCGCCTATTCCACCCCAGACCGTAGTCAATTTGGCGATATTAAGACGCATAAACCAGCGCTTTGATGTATGTGTGCGTCTGTATGTACCTATGCTAGGTGTGTGCGCTCTCAGAAGCCAGCCCAACCAAAGTGCAATGGAAGGATCTCACCCTGAGGGCGCGTGTGAAAGTTGTGCAAGAGTGTGACTGTAGGACAGAGTCAAATGAAACAGAGTGAGGTAAGAAGAGAGAGAAGGGGAGATCATGTATGGTGAGGTAAGGTTCTAGTTCATCTGTTGCACTTTCAGACTGTTTGTAGTTCTATGAGGCGCAGCCCTATTTAGAAAAAAGCAGAAAGGAGCGTCTTTGAACCATAGTCGGAATTCGTTAGGTTATATTTTCACAAAACACCAGAAAATGTCGGCGTCATTTGAATCACGAAGACCACATTCCTGGATTATTACCCTAAAATACATTAGTATACGCACACGGAATTTGCTAACGTTTAAATAACAGAAAAACTTTCCCCTCTCTCCCTTTCCCCCGCATTCTCATAATGGAACACTGGTTTTGCATGTGTGTCGATTTGTGTATGTGTGTATCAGCGCTCGTACATTGATGTTTTCTATCGCATTTTATTGTACATGATAAGTATGTAAACATCTACCACAGACCTTCCTTAGTTACATTCTGTCGACATACATCTTGAGGGACAGCTGTTATATTATTTCCTCCTAGCTCGAGGTAAGGAACCCATGTTCCACGTGGTATTTACACTTATATAAGTGAATGCTTGTTAGCGTATTTTCTTAATTATTTAATCCTCTTTCCCCCCCCCCCCCCCCCCCCCTCCTAAACGTTTTTCTCGAAAAAGAAACAAGATATAATTAGCACTACAAATGATTTTCTAAATGCCTTAAATTAGACGAGTAGCATTTCCCTCAGTGTATACTTATCACAAAAACCAGCCCTCACTGATAAGATAAGATAACTACTCTTTCTAGAATATGCCTACCTGCTTTCTTTATCTAGTGTTTATTGCTTAAATAATTATTTCCGTTTTCCGTTTGCTGGTTAGATTTCCAGGTGGCACGTGTGTGCAAGTCGGCGTCAGTCGAGCTAATTTTGAAATTGTTCCCGATGTTTTATAAGTAATTTAATTGCATCCTCTTCAGCCACTGCCCATTTTAACATATAGTGTTCAGTTTGTTTTTTACCCGGCCAGCTAAAGCCGAGAATTAAGGCCAAGCCGAAATTGAACTTAAACCAAAAATATGAAATCCAATGGATAATTATGAACAAAAATAACAATCCCCGGCATAATATAACGCAACTGGCATATATATATATATATATATATATATATATATATATATATATATATATATATATATATATATATATATATATATATATATATATATATATATGATGGCATGACCTAGGGGTTTTATATTCCCAATGTACCGGGTAATGAATCCATATATGTCCAGTTTGGCAGACACTGGATTTTTCCTTGGTGCGATCGCTTTTACGCGTAAGTAAAGTAAAGGCAACCTAACGTACTGCACACCTAGCAAGAAACTTGTAACAGTCAAATAGGTTGACAGTTGTAAGAGCGACGTTCCGCAAAGGACACGGTACTTACTTATGTTACTATATATATATACACACACATACACGAAGCGTGTTCAAATGAAACCGGACCTAACTGTACCAAGTGAACATACCTACCATGCGCATGATGACGTCACTTCAGGTGTAAACTTCACATTTCAACCGTTTGCAAAATGTCATTATCCTCCGACTCAGTTTCACCAGCAGACCGTTGAAAACATGACGGCTGTGATACGGAATCCGTCCAGAGTTGATCAGCGAGCGGTGATTCTGTTTCCAACAACTGAAGGATGTCGAAAAGTTGACATTCATCGCAAAATGTAGGCAGTTTATGGTGACATTAGTGTGTCGAAGACAACAGTGAAGAACTGGACATATATATAGATAGTCAGAGAGACAGACAGATAGTCAGACAGACAGATAGTCAGACAGATAGACATATAAACAGACAGACAGATAGATAGATAGATAGATAGATAGATAGATAGATAGATAGATAGATAGATAGATAGATAGATAGATAGATAGATAGATAGATAGATAGATAGATAGATAGATAGATAGATAGATAGATAGATAGATAGATAGATAGATAGATAGATAGATAGATAGATAGATAGATAGATAGATAGATAGATAGATAGATAGATAGATAGATAGATAGATAGATAGATAGATAGATAGATAGATAGATAGATAGATAGATAGATAGATAGATAGATAGATAGATAGATAGATAGATAGATAGATAGATAGATAGATAGATAGATAGATAGATAGATAGATAGATAGATAGATAGATAGATAGATAGATAGATAGATAGATAGATAGATAGATAGATAGATAGATAGATAGATAGATAGATAGATAGATAGATAGATAGATAGATAGATAGATAGATAGATAGATAGATAGATAGATAGATAGATAGATAGATAGATAGATAGATAGATAGATAGATAGATAGATAGATAGATAGATAGATAGATAGATAGATAGATAGATAGATAGATAGATAGATAGATAGATAGATAGATAGATAGATAGATAGATAGATAGATAGATAGATAGATAGATAGATAGATAGATAGATAGATAGATAGATAGATAGATAGATAGATAGATAGATAGATAGATAGATAGATAGATAGATAGATAGATAGATAGATAGATAGATAGATAGATAGATAGATAGATAGATAGATAGATAGATAGATAGATAGATAGATAGATAGATAGATAGATAGATAGATAGATAGATAGATAGATAGATAGATAGATAGATAGATAGATAGATAGATAGATAGATAGATAGATAGATAGATAGATAGATAGATAGATAGATAGATAGATAGATAGATAGATAGATAGATAGATAGATAGATAGATAGATAGATAGATAGATAGATAGATAGATAGATAGATAGATAGATAGATAGATAGATAGATAGATAGATAGATAGATAGATAGATAGATAGATAGATAGATAGATAGATAGATAGATAGATAGATAGATAGATAGATAGATAGATAGATAGATAGATAGATAGATAGATAGATAGATAGATAGATAGATAGATAGATAGATAGATAGATAGATAGATAGATAGATAGATAGATAGATAGATAGATAGATAGATAGATAGATAGATAGATAGATAGATAGATAGATAGATAGATAGATAGATAGATAGATAGATAGATAGATAGATAGATAGATAGATAGATAGATAGATAGATAGATAGATAGATAGATAGATAGATAGATAGATAGATAGATAGATAGATAGATAGATAGATAGATAGATAGATAGATAGATAGATAGATAGATAGATAGATAGATAGATAGATAGATAGATAGATAGATAGATAGATAGATAGATAGATAGATAGATAGATAGATAGATAGATAGATAGATAGATAGATAGATAGATAGATAGATAGATAGATAGATAGATAGATAGATAGATAGATAGATAGATAGATAGATAGATAGATAGATAGATAGATAGATAGATAGATAGATAGATAGATAGATAGATAGATAGATAGATAGATAGATAGATAGATAGATAGATAGATAGATAGATAGATAGATAGATAGATAGATAGATAGATAGATAGATAGATAGATAGATAGATAGATAGATAGATAGATAGATAGATAGATAGATAGATAGATAGATAGATAGATAGATAGATAGATAGATAGATAGATAGATAGATAGATAGATAGATAGATAGATAGATAGATAGATAGATAGATAGATAGATAGATAGATAGACGGATTGGGGAATAGAGTGAGAGAGAGACTAACAAATATTACGAGATATATAGACATAAGCAACTAAAAAACATGACATCAAATTAAGCAGGCTGCCAAGTTCACGAAAGTTACACGTCAGGAATCTATAACAGCCACTTATCTCTCGGCAGGACCAGTGAAAATATGCTGAGAACGCACCCTTCTGGGTTATAACGTTGCTAAAAAAAAATAATAATCATTTCTATTTTCGAATGCAGATCTATAATTGGATGTTTGAGTACATTAAGGCGTATGACTTTGACATTCCGCAGTTCAGAAGGGGTAGTTTGTGAAAAGTGTGGAAGGAAAGAAGAGTATTCAAATGTGGAGCATATGTATGTAAAAGACGGACTAGTAAGTACAGACAGGGGTAGATAAGTAAGTGTTTTGTAGTAAGTACAGACAGGGGTAGATAAGTAAGTGTTTTGTAGTAAGTACAGACAGGGGTAGATAAGTAAGTGTTCTGTAGTAAGTACAGACAGGGGTAGATAAGTAAGTGTTCTGTAGTAAGTACAGACAGGAGTAGATAAGTAGGTGTTAAATAGTAAGTACAGACAGGAGTAGATGAGTAGGTGTTATATAGTAAGTACAGACAGGAGTAGATAAGTAGGTGTTATATAGTAAGTACAGACAGGGGTAGATAAGTAGGTGTTATATAGTAAGTACAAACAGGGGTAGATAAGTAGGTGTTATATAGTAAGTACAGACAGGGGTAGATAAGTAGGTGTTATATAGTAAGTACAGACAGGGGTAGATAAGTAGGTGTTTTATTCATTTCGTAACAGAATGTGTGGGATCTAGGGTCCACATTGCTTGCAATTCCAACGTACAATGGTCAAATCACGTCATGCTCTGGTGGATCAGTTATGGGGATTTTCATGACATGACAGCTGACCTAAGCTGTAAATGGCTATCTGCCTACGTCAGCGGAATTTTGTGGAGCCGCCACTGGAGCTACGGAGTTCGTCATTTGTCGCTTGCAATTTTAGTAATAAAGACAGCTCCTTTTCTTTGTATCCTTTCCATCATGTTTGTATCTTGTCTACCCGAAGATACTGGAGGCTTTTGGGACGATGATGAGAGAAAGACTCACACCCCTCTTGGTTCTAAACAAAGAGACAGATATTGAGACGATGACTGAGACCCTGAATTAGGCTTTGATATCCACGGCAACTGAGGTCTTAGGGAAGCGAAGGGTAAAGAAGAAGTCATGGATTACAAATGAAATTCTTGAGTTATGTGGCAAGAGAAGATTAATGAAGAGGTCGAAGAATACCCTAGCTGGAATTACGAAATTCAGAGAGATAAATGGAAACATAAAGGCCACGATGAAAAAGGCCAAGGTAGAATGGATAACTGCTAGGTGCTCAGATATCGAACAAAATCTGCGAAGAAACAATGCCAAGGGGGCATATAAAATAGTTGAGGATCCAGTAAGGCATGTACACGGTCGCAATACGATTCAGGATAAGAGAGGGAAATGTCTCACAGAAGCCCAAAACATTCTAACTCGTTGGACAGAGTACTGCTCTGAATTATTTAAGCAGGAGGGTCGAGGTGACCCAGAAAATGCAATTGTCGCCGAAATGAATATGTTAGAGGAAAATCAGCCGATGACAAGAGATAAAGCGGCGATGATGCTGAAAAGGGGAAAGCTGTGAGTGTGGAAAATATCCCAGCATGGCTCCTGCAAGTCGGAAGTGAGGTAATAATTAGGGCTCTGACATACATCTGTAATAGAATTTAGTGGACAGGAGCGTGGCCAACCATCTGGGCGAAATCAGTGGTTTTACCGCTGCCTAAATCAGGGAACCTAAAGATGTGTCAGAACTATAGAACAATTAGCCTCATTAGTCATCCTAGCAAAGTTCTCTTAAGAATAATCCTCAACGGAATAAAACCACAGGCAGATAATATCATTGCCGAAGAGCAAGCAAGGTTTCTAGCGGAAAGAAGCACCACTGAAAAGATATTTATTCTGCGGATATTGAATGAGAAATACTCAGAGTATCAACAACACATATATCATGCCTTCATCGATTTCAAAAAGGCGTTCGACAGAGTTTGGCATGCGACGCTATAGACAACAATGAGGCATGACAAGGTCAATCGTAATATTGTGAAGGTAATTGAGAACCTTTATGAGAAGGCGTCAAGTGCAGTTTCTGTAGACGGAATAATAGGTGAATGGTTCTTCATGTCTGTTGGGGTGAGACAGGGTTGTATACTCTCTCCAACACTCTTCAATGTATTCTTGGAAAGAATAATGGAGGCGGTCCTGGAGGGACATGTTGGTACGGTCAGAATAGGTGACAAGATTACAAACCTACGATTTGCAGATGATATAGATGGTCTGGCAGGCACGGAAACGGAACTCCAGGAGCCGATTAGTATATTGGACAGAGCTGCGCAGAGCTATGGCGTGGAGGTAAATGCAGAGAAAACAAAGCTGATGACTTGGGAAGGGTTTACATCTGTGATAAAAGCAAATGGTCAAGAACTCGAAGTTGTACACCAGTTCAAGTATCAGGGATCACTGATCAATGGCCGGGCTTGCAGCCTGAGATAATTGCCAGAATAGTACAGACAACAGCGGTGTTTACGCGTTTGAAATCCACATGGCAAGATAAGTGGATCGCCCTCAGCATTAATTGGTTGTCGTTTGCAAATGCCCACAATGCGTAGGTTACTCTTTTGAGCGCCCTGAAAAGGACGTTAAGTGGCGGGTTGCAGTAGCTTTCCTCACACCCCGAGCGTGCTGATGAAGGTGGACCGGGGTCCTCCAGGTGGTTGTGCTATGCTTGGTCTCATCTGCCTGTCGCTCACTACCACGGGAGTTACGTCTATACCTCACATAGTTAGCCAGGCTGATATGAAAACAGTCCATTTCCGGGAAGGGCTACGAGGAAGCCGAGGTGAGGGTTTTGTCCAGTATGTTTTGCCTGAACTTGACTAACATGTCTGACCAGTATATTTGGGCTGACCAGTCGTTAATCCGTCTTCCTGCGCCTTCAGCATAAAAGTTAGAATAATGCGCTCATTGGTGCCCTCAGTGTATGTGTATGCCTGCGAGTTTTGTGTCATCCGCGAATTTTCCAATCGTGGATCCGCCTATCATTGTCCAAATCGTTTATATATGTTTATCAAAAACAAATTTGGCCCCAAAACCAAGTCCCTTGGCACTCCACTTTTGACTTTACACTACTCAGAGTACTCCTTATTCAATTTTAAATTAATTTTGCAACTTAGCCACCATTCCATGTGATTGTAACTTCCTGAGCAATGTTTGGCGAGGTGCACGAGGGAGTGTGACCTAGATCCGTACTCTCCCTTTATCTGTTCAATATATATGCAGAACACGTAATGAGAATATCAAGAACGACAAAGAGTATGACAAGTTCGACCAGTTTACAGTCGGCGGGAATGAAAAACCAGAACTACGATATGCAGATGAAACAGTTGTCCTATTGAAGAGCGCTGCAGGGCTGGAACAGATGATCCTATCGATCAAACGACACAACGAGGAACACAGTATATTTATAAACACTGACAAGACTAAGACAATGGAAGGGACACGGGCAAGGCGAAAACCAGACCTAAATTTATCCAAGCAGCCAACAATTCAGATCGTCACGAGTTTTGAAAATCTCGGCCTCGACTATAAACAACAACGGAGACTGACAACAAGAAATTAAGAGGCCATGGCATTACAGAGGTTAACTAAAATGACTACCATCACACAGCACCTCCGAACAAGCAATGCTATTTAGATACAACGGATTCAAGACCAAACAACAGAACATGAAAAAGGTGGCTTACAGAAAGACATGAGACGGTGAATGTCACTGTGCATGAACACACGGTAGCGATCATTCTAGAAATAGCATAATAACTGACGCTGAAAGGCATAACAAGATAAGCGAAAAGAAAGAAAGAACTAGAAATATCTTCGTAACTTGACGCTGAAAGGCATAAAAGTATAAGCGAAAAGAAAGAAAGAACTAAAATGAAAAACGTATAATAGAACACTAAAAAAATTACAAAAAGGAAAGATCCTGACGACTTGCATCTTTCCGGTAGCAAAGTACGGATGCGAGACATGGTCAACCACACACAGCCCAAGGAAGAATATTCCATCTTTCCAGCTAAAATGCTACAGGAAGGGCTACAAAAGGGCATGGATAGAGAATAAGAAAAACGCTGAGATTCCACAGGAGCTCGAAATAGAACAAAAGTAGCTAGTAAACAACATGTTTAGGAAATTAACATACTTCGGACACATTAAACACTACTAAGTACTAGAAAGAACAATATTGGAAGGTTTGATGAGAAGATGGGCAAATGACATTACAGAGGCTCTGTGGTTGACAGTGACAGAGGGAGGTGAGCTGGTCAGGAATAGCATGTCTTACAGATTGCTGTCACATTAGTGACGTTCTGCAAAGGACATGCTACGCGAGGTTGATGATGATGATTACGCACAAACACCCACCCACCCACATATATATATATATATATATATATATATATATATACACAATATATATATATACACACACACACACACACACACAAATTGAAAGACAGATAGATAGACAGGCGGACAAATACTTACACGCAGACATTGTATCCAATGTTCGGCAACGTAGATTGCCTGGCCGTTCCCCCCTCGTGATGTCATCCATATTGCATGTTTCTAGAAGGTTTGGGCAGATCATCAGGGCTGGAAGTTTGTGTCTTCTGTTGCTGCACAGTCGCATGTCTCATCATCACTGTATCTCCATCTCTTTAAAATTATTTCTCCATCGAGATAACCAGTTCGGAGTTTATTTAGCGACGTTCACGTTACGTAATGGAAGTGGTATCCAGGCGCAGGTTCTTCCTGCGGGATGCCTGCATCGGTCCATTCCATATTTCTTCGCAGCGCTCTGCCGGGACTAGTCTGTAGGAGTTATTTTGACCAAAGGAAACTGTCTAGATTTCAGTCTCGTGCACTGCACCTGATGCCCAAATATATAGGTTGTCTTGGCTCGTTTATCTGTTTCTCTCTTTTGATTTCTGATCCGACACTGCCTCGTGTCTCAGGTGTTGCGACACAGCCTTGTATCTCAAGTGGTGCTCCGCCTTTTATGGGATATATTTTTAAGTTGCAGCAGGTTTTAAGCACCTTGTAAAGTTTTGACAAGTTTCATGTATTGAAGAAACATTCCGTTTGACACGTACCAGTTCTTCTAATATCGAGTGGCGTACTACGCTGCGGAGAAACAAAAGGCTGACTATCAGAAGACATCTGGCTGTTTCCCATATTGCGCCAGTCAATGTTAGGATGATATTATTTCTCGCCTGTATCTACTGTTCTGCAAACTGGTAGCATATCGCACAGGATGCGTGCGATCCAAAATGATACCCATCTAACAGGGAGCCATTCTGTGTTCCAGCTCCTGTCCTTGTCGTTTGAACTAGATTCCTTTTTGCCTGTTTCTGAAGTGAAAAGCACATACTTTGGGTTGTTCTTGGGTTTAGTTTGAGGTGATTGTTGAAGTAATATATACGACAAGGGCATCAACGGAACAGGCTAGTCTGTTGTCAACCTCTTCAAGGTTAGGTGTGGGGTGGGGAGGGTGGTAGTGAGTTCTCTCTTTTGTCTTTTACTGCCCAGTCTACCTTCAAGGTAGCAGGCTTTCTGTTCCTAGATAAGCTGCCTTCCACACTGGCGTGTCTCATTTCCCTGTGTTGTCCTATCGTGACCCTTTTAGACTAGTATCTCATCTGTAAGGTAGCGGGCGGTTTTTAAATCGAGGTTTTTCTCCTATTAGATATGTTGCCTTTCCATGCCGGTAAGTCTTATATACCCGAAGTGTATATCTGATTTTAGATGTTCGCCCGTCGCCCTTTCTCTTGTTACTATAAACATATGGGGCGTATGAATACCAATAGCAGGACATTACTGTCAGAGGCTATATGAAATGCACGCCGTGGAAGAATTTGTTTGGGGTTGGAGAATTTGTCCTCCACTTCAATCCCGGCTATGATATTATTTACGAAATGTTAGAAAATGTTAATAGAGCAATACTTAAAGCAAGAAAAGAAACAATTCCCAAAGGGATTTAGAAAGAAGTACATGTCATCCTGGACAGAAGATCTGCAGAACCTTCTGGAAGAGCTATTGGCTGCCAGAATTAGCAGTGGTACACTAAACCATGCTTAAGGTATCTCAATCTAAAGAAATCTATTGCAAAATACAGAACGGCTATAAATGAAGAAACTTGAAACAATTGGAAAGTAAAAACTGAGAGCCGCACCCCACATATAAATGATGCAAAACCGTGAAAATTTACGTCACTGGACAACGAAACTATAAAAACACCAAAAATAACACTAACAGAAAATGGACATCTGGAAACAGGTAAATGTGCAGAAATTATATTTATGTAAAGTTACATCAATGTTAGCATAACAAACATAACAGCAAAAAAGAACAATGGATATGAAAGCAAAATATACAATCAAGGAGCTAAAACCAACTGTATCAGAGGAGCAAAATGTACCCAGCAAGAATTAGAAGATTCGCTTAACGCAACTAAAAAACAAGATGTCTCAAGTAAATGGGGATATTACAAATGAAATGAGAAGAACAAAAACTTAGACCCAACAGTAAAACGAAACAACTAGAAATCATACTGGAAAGATGGGATTGCGTTGCAAATGTGGATGGGAGCAACCATGATTCACGTATTAAAAACATGGTAAAGACATAACGACAAAAGTTTACAGTTACAAGCCCATCAGTTTGTTTACTTACACAGGTAAACAGATGGAAAGAGTGGTAAATATCAGACCTGGAGAGTAAAAACTGAATTATACACAATCCAGTTTCAGGCAACACAGGCCAGCGGAGGATGAACCAACACATATCACACAAGAGACTGAAGATGTTTTCTGGGAGAAGAAGCACATACTGGCAGTCTGGGTAAATGTGGAGAAAGCCTTTGATAAAATTGGGTAAACAGAGATATAGAAATAAGAACTATACTCAAATATGGACACATGTACAAAATAGATAGGCCACTTCCTGCAAAATGGAAACACTAGAGTCACATAAGCTGTGGAATGAAATTGGAAAGAGTGTCCCGGGTCTGTATATTATCACCTACAATCCTACATTGTTCTTGATCTTCGTCAATAACAATGGAAAAATAACCCAGGGGCCACAGCCCCACTGTAAGCTGAAGATACAGCTGCATGGGTAGCTGAAAAACACAAATTGTAGGATGCCCATAAAGGTTTATATCCGTGGACCTATAAACGGCCCCTGAAGATCAATGAGAAGAAAACCACATACACAATTATTGTACTTTCAAATACGGGAAACAAAAGCTTTGAAACCCAAAAAGACACGAACTATCAGAATAAAAGGGAGCCATATATCTAGAAATAACCCCAAACAGCAAACTAACGTGAAAAAATCAAACTGAAAAGCGTCAACAAAAAAGGTAGATAGCTATTGACTCTAAATTTAAAAAATAATCATATATACACGAGGTGCGCACCACCAAATACTCAAATGGCAGTACACAGAAAATGTTAAATCAGCACTAGAATATGGAATGCCAACCTGGGCAAGTTTCAAAATTCAACTTGTAGAAAGGAACACAAATTTTAAATCATGCATTCATAAATATTACAGGAGCTATGAAATCAACACAAATAAAAGAAATAAAAAAAATAACAAAGTTACAACACATGTCGGAAAATATTATATAGCACTATAACTGGCAGATAAATTCAAACGACTTTGAAATCATTCAAAGAATAAAAAGCTGGAGGGATATGGCCAAAATAAACCCAGAGAAGCCGCTTTATACAAAAAAAGCAAAAGAAGTAACATTCTCCATACCAAACCTAGCAAAGAAAAAGGCAGAGACCTATTGACAAACAATACGTTTCAAACATTGCGCGAGATTGTGTGTGCGTGTGTGTACGTGTGGTTGTGTTTACCCAGCAGCGAACTGACATTCGGCCCTCTTATCTTGTGGACCATCATTTTACAGATTATATCACACCTAAACAATATGAACGAGTGCGTTTTGTTGTGGTTTTTTTTTGTTTTTGTTTAATTAAACCTTCGTTTGGCAGAAGTACGTCTCTTTCAACAATGCGTGTTGGCTATATCAAGACATGAAGTACGTCTCTTTCAACTGTATGAAAGAGACGTAAGGGCATGAAAAACATAACACATTTGAACATCCAGGTTTTTTTTTGCATTTGTCCTTTGTCCTACATATACTTGTGTTGTGCTGTGTTTTTCACCTAATGACAAAGTACATCTGACTTAAGCACGTATTTGTATGGGTTAACTTTCATACTGGTAAGATCCGACTGTTTCGAGAATCCGAACCCGGCATGTTTGAGTTGCAATCTAACCGGTTCACCACACCATCAGGTCTTCTGCAGTGTTTCAGTCCTGCGGTATGTAACACAGGGATTCTCAAACAATGAGCCACGACTAAGGTCTGGTCTACTGGCATGCATACATACCTGGGCCTTGTCTACTGGCATGCACATCTATCTGGGATACAATACTGCCATTGTGAGCGATGTTTGTTTAGGATTTGGTGTCTATGTGTTACTAAACAAAGCAGAAACAACAAATACAACGGCAAGTATATTGTTAAGCTATCAGAGAACACACACATACACACACACAAGCCCGCGCACATACATACACCGACACCAGATAACATAAAATACAGTCCAGTGGTTTACGATCTAAGATTCGAAACGTAGACATCAATGTGACGAATACGTCTTGCTGTATGAAATACAAAATCTAAGGAACTCGCTCAACTTGACACTGTCATATCTTTCTTGCACAAAGACATATTGGTTACCTGGAGGTGCGTGGTTCAAATCCGTATTGCCTAATTCAACGCTGCTATTTTCTTTGCCTTTTGTATGCGCGCACGTGTTTGCGTATTTTATTTTGTTTCTTTAGATGAACGTAAAATATTCTTGTGTGTTTGTGATTGTTGTTTGTATGTTTACTAGTAACGAAGCTTTCTTTTGTTTCGTTAATTGTCTGTGGAGAAGGAAATGATGATAGCTGGATCACACATTAGGATGAGATTAAAAAAGAGTTACCCGTCCATCTTTTCTGGATCCTAAAGGCCAAGATCAGTTAAGGGTGGCCAAGGCATAAATGGAGAACTATCATGGTCGTAAACATGGCGGAAGCTGAGCAGACGTGGACCAACTAAAAGTGTTAGGAAGCATTGCTTGTAAGTTAATGCTGTTTAGCTGATGAAATGCTAGTAAACAGAATGAAAGACAAAGTGAATAGGCGAAACGGAGATTCAGCGACTAAGAAGTTTTGCACAAAGAAATAAAGGTTAATGAACAGCATATGTGGATGAGCAAAAACAAGAAGAAAACTCCGTTTCAACGGAGAAAGGTGAAGAGAATAAATAAAGGATACAGATGTGAACGCCCAAAGCCAATACCGGAAGCAGTAACTCCTACACACAGGGTGGCGATAAGAATGTGTTTACTTTCATTTGTATGTTATTATTTTAAATAATGCGTTGGTGCACAAGAACAGGAAACAGAACATGCACGAATAAAGAATGTTTTCTCAGCGGGAGTGCTAATTACTGCAAAATGTCCATTTAAAATAGCCCGCCGAAAAAACTGTTTTGAATATTTCTCTCTCTTGTCTGCCCGTTTTGTTTCCTCATTATCCTTTCAACACAATTTAAAAAGTGTTCGTTTGTTCGCTGTTGCTCAAATTGCATTTATTTTTAACATTAGCCCATTTATAATAGTTCTACCTTCTTTTTGCCGTTCTTATACGACATATTCACATTAATTGATGTATGCATGTATGTATGTGTATGCATATATGCATGTGTGTATGCATGTAGGTATCTATGTGTATGTATGCATATACGCATGTATGTATGTATGTGTGTATGAATATGTGTACGCGCCTCAGTGTAAACGAGAAAGGATGACATTTTCATGTGAATGGAGGGGGTTAAGATGTTGAGCAGCGCATGAGCTGCAGCCGTGAGCGACCCATAGCTGACTGCTAGCTTGAGGGTTAACGAACCAGAGATGTCAAGGACTTTCCTTCCACGCAGTGATGCAGGATAACAGGCTGCAACAGAACAGACTGGTTAAGGAGAAGGGATCAAAGAGGGAAGGTTAACCCGGTACTTAAAAATGCCTACCGAAGTCGGATGTGTTGAACCTCAAGGTGCAACTATCGCAGTCAAGCTGTTAACTACGACAACGCATTCCGTTCTCTGGAAAAAGAATATGATACTTGTAAAGCCCTTTTCAGAGCTTGGTAGCGAGATATTAAGAAGTAGTTGTAGAAGAAGAAGAAGAGTGGTGGGGGGGGGGGGGGAAAGGGAACATTTTATTTCAAGTTAAAAAGGAGCTCCTTGATACCATATGGTAACCTGATCTAGGGGTGTAACATCTGTCTCATAATTCCAACGCATCAAGTTCGAATCCAGCCTGGTATCAAGATGCTGAGCAGCGCATGAGCTGCAGTGGTCAGCGACCCATAGCTGACTGCTAGCGTCAGAGCCAGTGAACCATAGCTGCCAAGACCCTTCTACACCTCCACGCGGTGATCCAGGATAACAGGCTGCAGCAAAACAGACTGGCTAAGGAGAAGGGATCGAAGAGGGAATGCTAACCCGGTACTCAAAAAATGCTTGCTGAAGTCGGATGTGTTAGACCGAAAGGTGCAAATATCGCAGCCAAGCTGTAAACTACGACACAACGCATTCCGTTCTCTGAATTACATTCTGCTACTTAGGCCCTTTTGGGGTTTGGTAGTGGGAGATTGAGAACGAACGAAGAAGAAGAAGAAGAATTCAGCCGCAGTCAATTTGTCAGACACGGCGATCGCTCATCCCTTTACGGAAAGTAATGGCAACCTACCGTACTGCACACCTACCAAGAAACATTTTACCGCACAATTGGTTAGCAGTTGTAAGAGACGACGTCCTGGAAAGGACAAGCTACTTAAATGACATGATAACCCTATCTATATCTCTGTTTGTCGGAATGGTCTGTACTTTCACATGTCTTGACTCGCACGTTATGACTTTAGTTAGCGTCCAGCCTGTAATGTTATTTTGTAATATCTCTTTACAGATGCTGAATCTGCAGAAGAAATTGAAATCTTGCGAGCAATACCCGTTCCTTCTGATAAAAGCAAAGGGGTATCATACACTAGAGGCAATGACGGCTACCCAGCCTTTGAGCTTAGCAAAGAAGCAGACATTCGGGAACCGGCCGGAACTTTCTTCCGCCAACCACTTTACTCTGAATTTGCAGTATTAATGACCATTAAATCCAGCCAAAAAAGTCCAGGATACATTTTTGCTGTGGTCAACCCTTACGCCACCATTATCCAGCTTGGAGTTCTAATCGAAGCTGCAGGAAAGGACACTCAAAAGTTTGTTTTCTTCTACACACCAAACTCTAGATCTGCAACAACATCGGAGGTCATTGCTAACTTTACAGTACCATCAATAGCAGGCCGATGGGCAAAAATAGGTCTTAAAGTAGATACTTCAGCAGTATCTTTGTACATCAGTTGTGAATTAACTGATACCGTGTTCTGGTCAAGGAAGGTTCGGAACTTGGAGATTGAGCCAGGTTCATCACTATACATTGGTCAAGCTGGGCCTAGCTTCCAAAATGTTTCACCTTTTGAGGTAAGAGAGTCTTGAGTGCCACAACTGGTATAATTATTGTTTCAGGTGATAGGTAGGTGGTCTCTAATCAGCTAAGAATAGGTACCTGACATACAGTTGGAGAAGGCAAGATGGCGAAGACGGAAACTGGTTACTCTTATCTCACATACAGTTGAAACCATCACACTGTAGTCTAACACTTCATCCTCCACATCACTGTCTGCTATGGGACTACCTTCTCTTGTTTTAATAAAATAACGATAATTGAGGCAGATAGAGGAAATCAATGAATGGGTTCTGGGTTTAGAAATGGGTTCTGGGTTTAGAAATGGGTTCTGGGTTTAGAAATGATCCTGCATGTATTGGGGCATCCAGCTCGGCAGGTGTGTAACAGGAATGTGCAGCCAACTGGTTTAAAGTTGATTTATCACATGCAACATCTAGAGTACCAGAGACACATTTAAGCCGTTTTATAACTCTTTATAGTTTAACACATTTTCACTTGCCAGTAGACCACAATGACAGCTTAGTCGTCACCAGCACAAGAAAGAGGCAGTTCACAGACCTTATAATACTAGCTATGCTAAACGTCAGCATGGAAAAACCTGGGCGCTGGAGACCTCAGAGTCGCACGTTACCCGGGCATAGTAAGCCGAAAGAAGGAAGCCACCAAAAAACTTACTACCAATAGCCAAATGAAAGTCCTAAAGACAAAACGGGGAGACACGGGACAGTACCTTGTAAAGACCGACCAAATGATTTTGCAGAACAAAAGGATGACGTTCGTAACCTGACATAAAATACTAATCTGCCTGACTGAATATCAGATTTCAGTACTTGACATTAGGTATTAATCTGCCGGACCGAATATCAGATTCAATTACTTGACATTAGGTACAGATCTGTCATCTGTCTGGCTGAATATCATATTTCAGTACCTGACATTAGGTACAGATCTGTCTGGCTGAATATCAGAATTCCAGTACCTGACATTGGGTACATATCTGTCTGGCTGAATATCAAGATTCCAGTACTTGACGTTAGGTACAGATCTGTCTGGCTGAATATCAAGATTCCAGTACTTGACATTAGGTACAGATCTGTCTGAATGAATACATAAACTGAAGATAGGTGCTACTGACAAATGTACGTATGGTACTGGGAAAATGACCCCTGAACATCTGCTGCAAAATTGCCCGACGTACGAGGACCGGTGAAAGCATATGTGGCGATCACCATTGCCAACAATAGACAAGCTCTATGTCAGTGTCGACAGCCTCCAGATGACTGCTGCTTTCTTTGAACAAATTCAAGTCGACGTCTGACATCGTACGTAGAAGACGATTGAATACATTACTCCAGTAGTCCAGCTCCAGGAAAATATTTCTTCATGTATTACCGGGATTCGTTTATTAGAAGCTTCAGTTGTTGCGTTATATGCTCTTTTTGTGGTTAACATGATGAGTGTCAGCGCAGATAGTCTCTCTCCAAAATCAGTGCTCCACAGGGTATTGTGTGCACTTACTTGAAGGTGATTTCAATAGCTAGTTGATTTCCCGTAACCAAATTTCTAGCGCCAGGCAAAACATTTCCTGGTCGACGGTGTTTGACGTGACCAAATTTCTAGCGCCAGGCAAAACATTTCCTGGTTGACGGTGTTTCACCCGTGTGGTTCTTGGGTTGAAATAAAAGCCTCACTATTTCTTTCTGAGCATGCCGTACAATGCAACTAAACAGAATTGTGCACGAGTCTAGCAGCCCTGACATTAAAACTATTGATGTTAATATCAGTCAACCTGTAAAGTGGTCAGCTGAAGTGGTGGCCTTATGCTTCGCGTGTAGCAATACGGCAAGTCATTATATATATATATATATATATATATATATATATAATCATTACTAAGTCACAGCTGTTACATTATGTGTTCTCTAACATCAGGGCTTGAGTGATAGAAAAGGCTGAGCAGCGACTTGATCCCTGGCAGTTCTATGTAGGTACATGTTCACAATAATATCCACCTACCGCCCACCAATATCAATTGTCAATCATCAGCTACAACTATGTTTTAACAATCCCAATTTAAATCTTTTCAATGTGAAACACATTTTGTTTTGTTTCATTCTTATTTGTGCTAGTTCTCTTTGAGTTGTTAATTTTCATTTTTCAAAGGGCGTATTTATGTGGTTGTTACTATTCCGTTTCTGTTTATTCATAATTTAATGTGTATTTGACGTAACTGTTCCACCGGGAGAAAGATAGCTTCAGGTCTCACAGTTCGTGGTAGTTTGAAGTGCTACTGCTATGATAGGTTTTACTTCTCTTTAAAAGCAAAAACGGTTGGTAGAGAAACGAAATACTGTGAGTATTGGAAATGAAAGAGAGTGATGGTCTGATAGAACACTTTTAACATTTAATGAAAATGCAGGTACGAAAGAAATTGATTGACTGAGAGATGGCTATGATTGTTAGATTTGTGTCTTTTACAATCACTGTGTGCAGAGTATGAACTTATAATCACAAACATCATATTTCAACACCGTCCTAGTCAGAACAGAACATGGTATAGGCGAAACAATAATGAAAGTGTGCTGGAAGAGGTGAAAAAAGCTGTAAAAATAACAAAGAACTTTATAAAATATGAGTACAATAAAAAACATAAGACATGGAACACAGAAAACAGCGTGGTGGAAGAGGTGAAAAAAGCTGTAAAAATAACAAAGAACTTTATAAAATATGAGTACAATAAAAAACATAAGACATGGAACACAGAAAACAGTGTGGTGGAAGAGGTGAAAAAAGCTGTAAAAATAACAAAGGACTTTATAAAATATGAGTACAATAAAAAACATAAGACATGGAACACAGAAAAAAGTGTGGTGGAAGAGGTGAAAAAAGCTGTAAAAATAACAAAGAACTTTATAAAATATGAGTACAATAAAAAACATAAGACATGGAACACAGAAAAAAGTGTGGTGGAAGAGGTGAAAAAAGCTGTAAAAATAACAAAGGACTTTATAAAATATGAGTACAATAAAAAAACATAAGACATGGAACACAGAAAACAGTGTGGTGGATGAGGTGAAAAAAGCTGTAAAAATAACAAAGAACTTTATAAAATATGAGTACAATAAAAAACATAAGACATGGAACACAGAAAACAGTGTAGTGGAAGAGGTGAAAAAAGCTGTAAAAATAACAAAGAACTTTATAAAATATGAGTACAATAAAAAACATAAGACATGGAACACAGAAAACAGTGTGGTGGAAGAGGTGAAAAAAAGCTGTAAAAATAACAAAGAACTTTATAAAATATGAGTACAATAAAAAACATAAGACATGGAACACAGAAAACAGTGTGGTGGAAGAGGTGAAAAAAGCTGTAAAAATAACAAAGAACTTTATAAAATATGAGTACAATAAAAAACATAAGACATGGAACACAGAAAACAGTGTGGTGGAAGAGGTGAAAAAAGCTGTAAAAATAACAAAGAACTTTATAAAATATGAGTACAATAAAAAACATAAGACATGGAACACAGAAAACAGTGTGGTGGAAGAGGTGAAAAAAGCTGTAAAAATAACAAAGGACTTTATAAAATATGAGTACAATAAAAAACATAAGACATGGAACACAGAAAACTGTGTGGTGGAAGAGGTGAAAAAAGCTGTAAAAATAACAAAGAACTTTATAAAATATGAGTTCAATAAAAAACATAAGACATGGAACACAGAAAACAGTGTGGTGGAAGAGGTGAAAAAAGCTGTAAAAATAACAAAGAAATTATAAAATATGAGTACAATAAAAAACATAAGACATGGAACACAGAAAACAGTGTGGTGGAAGAGGTGAAAAAAGCTGTAAAAATAACAAAGAACTTTATAAAATATGAGTACAATAAAAAACATAAGACATGGAACACAGAAAACAGTGTGGTGGAAGAGGTGAAAAAAGCTGTAAAAATAACAAAGAACTTTATAAAATATGAGTACAATAAAAAACATAAGACATGGAACACAGAAAACAGTGTGGTGGAAGAGGTGAAAAAAGCTGTAAAAATAACAAAGAACTTTATAAAATATGAGTACAATAAAAAACATAAGACATGGAACACAGAAAACAGTGTGGTGGAAGAGGTGAAAAAAGCTGTAAAAATAACAAAGGACTTTATAAAATGTGAGTACAATAAAAAACATAAGA
Source organism: Ariolimax columbianus (assembly GCA_036924085.1). Lineage (NCBI taxonomy): Eukaryota > Metazoa > Mollusca > Gastropoda > Stylommatophora > Arionidae > Ariolimax > Ariolimax columbianus. The sequence continues at coordinate 20,891,651 of JAVGWX010000004.1, read as the reverse complement.
CATGGAACACAGAAAACAGTGTGGTGGAAGAGGTGAAAAAAGCTGTGAAAATAACAAAGAACTTTATAAAATATGAGTACAATAAAAAACATAAGACATGGAACACAGAAAACAGTGTGGTGGAAGAGGTGAAAAAAGCTGTGAAAATAACAAAGAACTTTATAAAATATGAGTACAATAAAAAACACAAGACGATTATGTACAATACAAAACAGCAACAAGAGATAGAATCAGAATTATAAAGAAGACAAAAGAGAGTTTGGTGGCATAAATATGGCGAAACGCTAACATCCCTATGCACAGAATCTTCAAGAGAGTTCTATAAAACTGTAGACAAAAATTAAACTGAGAGACGAACGTTTTATGCCTTCAACCATCTTAAATGAAGAATATAATATTCCATTACTAAACGAAAACATGTAGAAAAAAAACCGAGATGGAAGGAATATTTAAAGGAATTCCCAATTCGGCAATAAAAAAATTCACAACAAGACACATAGAGAGAGAAGAACTACCAATCATAGCAGCAGAAGTCGAACAAGCAATCATAAAGAGTCCATGAAATAAGGCCCCAGGAATAGACGGAATTACAACAGAGGCAGTACAAGCCTGCGGAGAAACGGGAGTAAAATGGCTATGGTTCTCAGAATGGACCATCAGTTGTACATGCCAACACTTGACCATCAGAGATGTACATGCCAACACTCGGCATTAGATGAATATGCCAATAATCAAGCATCAGATGTACATTCAAACACTTGACCATCAGATGTACATATTTATAGGGCACCTCTATTTGTACAACATTTCTCCAGAACGCGGCTTTCGTCTTCTTGCACTGAATGTACAACGGACAGTGAATCCCACAGATTCTAAGAAGTCGGTTGGTTAGTTCCCTTCCACGATTATGTGCATCCCGTAACTGTAAGTCGTGTAACCGTTTACAGCTGGAAGGAAGGCGTATCCTGCTACAGGTCATGAACACAGTCCTTCAGTTGTGTGGGACACGCGCTCTAACCACTTTACCAATCACACACTGTAATGTTAAAAAGCCAAAAGTAGTGCTATCATGGAGTGTTTGAGATTTCATAGTTCAAGTCTAACCTTTTTCGGAGGTAGTGTTACCAATTCCCTTCTGTGCTGTCCTTCCTTTCATTCACTCATTAATGAATCTGCAGCTGAATAGATTGGAACATAGAACCTGGAATCATACCGCACCTACTCCTACGGGTTCTATGAATGCCCCTTTGATTTGTCCCGTTTGAATGCACCACTGGCTGTCTGTAGTGTGCTTTAATTATTTGTTTGTTTAATTGCAGGGCGCTATTACCGAGCTGAAGATCTCAGGAAACCCGTCAGACGCAGGTGACGAGGACTGTGACACTGTAAGTTGGATATGAGTTGGATGTTCAAGTAGATGATAACTTCTCACAGTTTGACTGCGTTTACCAGCCTGGCGCGAGACAGGGACAGATGGATATTACTGTCAACCTCCGTTGCAGAGACAGCACTTGATGAAGATAACTTCTCAGCCATATGCTCAGTGTTTTAGTACCAAATTGTTTTTTCTCTGGTTAATTACTACCACCGGTTCACTTACCAAATGAAGTGGGCAAGTCAATATTGCATGGCATATACACTGGACGTAAACTGAGCTACTGTAAAATACAAAGTGTGCACTTAAAATAGAATCATCACGTAGGATTTCCTTTATAGAACGTTGCTCCCATCACAGTTTGTCTAAAAGAAACTCTTTCCCTTGCCAAAACTCCAGCCTCCACCTCAGTCATACCCAGGCATTCGTGGATATCTTGGTGTCTTCTTGGTCTATACCTGCCTCTTTTGCCTTACACCATACCTTCCATCACCGTTCTATCAAGACCGTTGGATCTCTTGATGTGGCCAAAGTATTTACATTTTCTGGCCAAAATGGAATTGATAAACCAGTTCTCCTTATGTTCAACTCTTACCTAATGTCTATATTTGTCTTGTTCTCTGTTCTGGGTATTCTGAGGATCTTTCTGTAACATTTTGACTCGAAGGATTCGATTCTTTGTCTAGAAGTTGTAATCGTCCATGATTCGCAGCCAAATGCTGCCACAGGAAAAACACAGGCTCTCAAGGCTTTTACTTTTGTTGGTGCCCTGCCATAATTTATTCAGGTTGTTCAGTCTCTGCATTGCCATGGCTAGTCTTCTAATTTCTTTCAAGCAGTCGCCATTTTTGTCTTTTCTGGAGCCCAGATATTCAACATGTATGACCTGATCTATTTCCTCACCACTCACTGTAAATGTATATTGACATCGACAAAGAATACTTAAATTATATTAGCTTTACTGACCGGTTTCGCGCGGGATTCAAATGTTCTTCACCAGCACGAACAATAATTGAGAAATTCAGCGAAAAACTAGGCACCCCGAAATGCAGGTTTGATGGGTTTGTTATTGATCCAGCGACCTATAGGCTCCTGCTCATTGGCCCAGAATGCAGGTTTGATAGAGCAGATCGTTAGAGCAGTTATACTAGTTTTTCTTCTTGCAATAGCATTATGGCCATGCATGCCCTGCTCTAACTCGGGAACACATAAAAACGCAGGGAGCAGAACACAAAGCGTTCCCAGGTAATTTACCAGAAGAAATGAAATGCGCAGTTTTCACATTTCAATAGCTCACCGTTTGGCGGGCTTAAAAAGTTAAATACCTAGAAATAGAAAGTAGCAGATAGCTTAAAAAGTCACGTTGACCTGGGAATTCCAGACAGAATGATCTGTGAAAATTTCAGACCGCTAGAGCTTAGAGTCACTGAGATTTTAGTACAACGAACAAACACATACGTGAATTTTGATTCTTATGACAATACAAGCTTGTACTAGCTTTACTGACTGGCTTCGCACGCGATTTATATGCTTCCCAACAACGTGAACAATAATTGAGGCGTTAATAATAGTAATTAAATAATAAATGGATCCCAAAATGCACCATTAGGAAGCCCACAACGTTAGATTATTTTTACTCCAGTCTTCCTTTTTTTAAAAATTTACTACGTTATCGCGTGAAGCCCCGTTCTCATGGTAATGCTTGCTGTTGTGGATAGTTCTTCATGGCTTCCAATCAGCTTCATGTGGAGATACGTTGGACCAGTTCTCAGTGGGTAATTGACTAAGCATATAACAGTCTTGCTGGACATGATTATCTGTGTGTGCTGCTTTCCCACACAAATTTAGCTTTTGTAAATAGCCATTCAATCTGGTATTCCCATTCTCATGCGGAACATGCTCACTTGCTCCATTCCACCAAGCCTAGCCATATTCCAACGTCATGGATTCGGGAACACACAGAAACGCAGCAAACAGAACATAGTGCGTTTATTTCAAAATTCCCGAACAATATAGATGCACATTTCAGGTTGCTATATCTTACCGTTGGAGGGATTACATTTTTTAATATTTCCCGAATGGAAAGTCGCAGAGAGCTTAGAATAGTCGTGTTGACCTGGGGAATTCCAGACAGAATGAGCTATACAAATTTTACAATTTATAAATTTCTCGCTATCGCGAGATTTCAGCAAGTTGGACAGACAAATACATACATTTTGATTCATATTTTATATACACACACACACACAAACACACACTGTGCATTGTACACAAGCACTATACAAAATATAGATCAATTCTTGAGCCAACCTTAAATTACAGATGACAGCATTACAATTTGTTTATACATCCACTTGGCTCCAACACATCCACTTGTTTCCAACACATCGACTTGGTTCCACTATATCCACTTGCTTCCAAAGCAACCACTTGGTTCTAAAATGTGTCCAGTTTATTGCAATATAACCATTTGATCTCAATGCATACATTAACTTCCAAAATAACCTCTTGGTTCCAATACATCCACTTTATTCCAATACAGATATTAAATATGAATAGTTAAGTTTCAGACTAGATGATATTCTTCAACTTCTCTAACATGTGTATCACTTGTTGTTTGAAAACTTGAAAGTGTACACATACCAAACCCAAACAAATAAATATTGCTATGTACATTCCAAGCCATGTTTTTTAAGCTTTGGATTTGAATTTTTTTTTTTTTTGCTTCAATGTTTGCCTCACTAGTTTCTACTGGCGGAGGCGCGCCATTTTCCACCCCAGACCGTAGTCAATTGGGCGATATCAGGACGCATAAACCAGTGCTTGGATGCATGTGTGCATCTGTATGTACCTATGCTAGGTTTGTGCGCCCTCAGAAGCTAGCCCAACCAAAGTGCAATGGAAGGGCTTTACCACGAGGGCGCGTGTGAAAGTTGTGCAAGGGTGTGACTGTAGGACAGAGTCAAATGAAACAGAGTGAGGTAAGAGAAGAGAAAAGGTTTGAATTTGAATCATTAACACTTGATTATATAGTTGATCTATTTCTGCAGGAGTATAGTGGTTCAGGTGATCGGAATATTTTCATTGAACCAACGCCTCCTGTCACAAGACGAGTAAGTACTATACTTTTACTCTTTTTAATTCCATTTTTATTTAAAATATAATGTTTATCATACATTTTGTAATATTTCTTGGGTCCCAAATGCTGTCATAGGTAGAAGTGGAGTTGAGGATGCGTTTTAAGTGGAACACAAAACCTCTCACAGCATAAGTCTAATTCCTAGCACGTGTTGGACCCGGTGTTCTTACTAACAGGAGACCAGGTGTTCTTACTAACAGGAGACCAGGTGTTCTTACTAACAGGAGACCAGGTTAGGTTCGAGTCTCTGGTGCCATCAAACCAGACTACTCTGGGACGATGAAGTCTGTAGGTCATATGTGGCAATTTATATAGGAGAAGGAATGACTTTTGATTTAAAAACTATCTATATCCTTGCCGCTATATCCTAAATCCTAAACCACTTCCACACAGGTTGCCTGAGGCGAATACTCCACATCCGATGGCAAGATCGTGTCACTGACATCGAGGTTCTCTCGAGGGCTAACATGCCCAGCATCCATGCACTGCTAGAAAAAGCACGACTAGGATGGGCCGGACACCTCGTCCGTATGTCAGACGAGCGGCTCCCAAAGAAGCTTCTCAACGGCGAGCTGAGAGAGGGATGGTGCGAGAGAGGGCGCCCAAAGAAACGTTTTAAAGACGGTCTGAAGGACTCACTAAAAAGTTGCCAGATAGACATCGACACCTGGCAATGTCTTGCGCAAAACAGATCTGACTGGAGAAGCGCAGTCAAATCGGGTGTAGCTGCCGGTGAAGACGACCGTGTTGTGAAAGCCCAGAGCAGACGCGAGACGCGGAAATCTCGAGCAGCGGGAACACCATCCCCTTCTACAAACCTCGTGTGTCCGACATGTAGCAGATGTTTTCGTGATCGCATTGGCCTGTTCAGCCACATGCGCACCCACACCCAACAGGGAAATCTGTGACAAGGATCATGTCGGCGGTCCTCATCGACAACGATGGACAGCTATTTTTATTATTATATCCTTTCTGGTACACAGCAGACAGCCATTGGATGATTCATCTTGTTGTATCGCATATTGAGTACCCAGAATTGCACTAGGCCTGGAGGAGCAGTATGGACGCTGAACTTAACACTAACATATAGCTTGATTGGAAGTCTGAAGGAAGAACAAAAAATTATTAGTGGGCTTGAGAGTAGAGTTGGGAGCTGGCTGTGTGCAAGACGTGATGAATCCTTGGTGAGTTCAGGACCAGGTACAATTATTTAGCCAGCACGTTTGAGAGCCCCCTTGAATGTCAGGGAATACACCATTGCCACTCCCTTCCACTTTAATGAGTCAAAGATTAGAAGTCTTATGATCCGGTATGCTGAAACAGGATGGAATGTCTGAATGGAGAAATTGAGCTCCTGAGTTCAACTCAATGTGTTGTGGAAAGACAGCAAAAGCACAGGTAAACCTTAGGAATAAGGCGACAAGTGCAACCAACCCCTTTTTCAAATGAGCTCTGCTTCTGCTTGGTAAACATGGCCTGCGTAAAGCAGTGACACCCCAAACTTTTGGTGAGGTGTGTAGTACTGGGAACATAAACATAATGCAACCAAACGTTTCAGAGATACAAAACGAGAAGGAAGAACTCCTAAAAACTCTACATGACCAAAAACGTCCACTTTGCAGCACTCCAGGAAACCATCTTAACCAAAAATTTAATCAAAATCACAGGATAATCTCAGTACCTCTGTCAATGCAAGAACTGTCAGAGGCTAATGGCACTCATTAAAAAGGACATTTAAGCTAAGGTACGAACCATCTCCAACTGTACTCACATTGACATGCAAGATGCCCTCTGCTAGATAAATGGAAACAAATATACTAAATGTAATATTTCCTGCCCCTACCCCATACTACTCTCCGCAAATCTATAGGAAACATCCAATTTGAAGATACTGCATATAAAAGGACAAAAATAGCTGGAGACTTTACTGCCCACTCACCATCATGATGATATGAAATATACAACACAAGAGCCAGATGTAGAGGGCATGTACAACTCATCCAACTTGATTTTAAAACATAATACAAATGACAATACCCACTCTCCAGCACAGAACTACAGACACAACCAGCAAACCTGCCCTTGTCACTATAGAAACATAATACAAAGGCATGGACGCAAGAAAAACATGCTGGAATTATAGAGAAACTAACCCAGACAACAGATTCAACAACATTAACTGAACAGACACTATAAAGAATACATACAGCATCATCACAAAGACCATCCTAGAAATAGCTAAAATGACAATACCAAGAGGCAGCCACAAATATTTCAGCCCTTTAAGAACATGAGATCTAGAAGCAATTGTTAAAGAACGACAACAAGCAAGGAAAAAAAGAAAACAGTCAAGAAAACAGAACAACATTAAACAAATTCACAGAACAAGCTAGATACCACATCAGTAAAGCAAAAAAGAAGCCTGGACAAAAACATGCAATGACTTGAATTGAAATATTCAGGACGCAAGCATATAATCTTCTACACCATCGTGGTGGAAAAGATAAGAAGACAAAAAAGAAGCCATTCGAGTCTAGTGGACAAATCATTGCACACATTAAGAAAAAGACAGAAATGCTAAACACATAACATACCAAAGGCAGGGGAATAAATCGCAGGAAACTAGACAAAGCAATGGCGAGCACATGAGCAGTAGAAAGAGCTGCTAAAGCAAAGATTGCACTATTTGAGACAAAGGAAATAAATAATGATCTACCAAAATTGAGGACCAAAAAGGCTCCAGAACAAACTAATGAAATGATAGTGATCCTAGACCTTAAAGCAAAGTATCTTCTCCTGAACTAGTTCAACATAACATAGTCAGAAAGCACAATCCCATAAACATGGTTCACTGTAAACACCATGTCAATTCTGACAAAATCATAAAACCAAGAAACTACAGACCAGCCGCACTGACCTAAACATTTGAGAAAATTACTGAAAGAATGGTATTAAAAATAAGGCTAGTCTGTGCCAGTACTATGGATTAAATAAGGTGTAAAAAAAAACATGTATATGCATTGTCAGATGACGTTCTAAGACGAAAACTAAAACTGAATCTATTTTACGGCTTAAAGGTCTTCATTAAGGACCCAAAATAAATGTGAGCTAACAAATTATAGAGAAAGCAGTGAATACATAAAATAGAAATATGAACACATTATGTGAGTAGGAATAGGTACTTAGCTGTATAGCACATAAGAAGAAGTTACCGGTTTATCTGCTAGTGAACAAGTGTTACATGTGTGTGAGACAAGTGAGCGGAAGTGGGTGGCCAGGAATGCGTATGAAGTGGGGGAAGGTCCGATAATCTTATAGCAGCCAAAATGAGAAATGGCCATGTGGTCATGCGTAAAGTACATAGCTGAAAAAAGAGGGGAAAGTCAAATGGAGGCAAACAGGAAAGGTGAGTGGATAAATACTATGTAAAGGTATGGAACATGTTGATATACACTGAAGGCAGCCGATTTTGAAGATCAGTTTATTCTCAAGTTCAAATAGATGACAATCACCATTGTAGCACAAGACGATGCCTGTGGCACTAACATCAGCCTTACCCCTGTGCCTAGGACCAGTGAAGTGGCTGGCAATTTAGACAAGTGTAGTTATAGATGTAGTTGAGGTGTCACAGAAAGCACGCAGGCAGTTTTAAACTCGTCTCACAAAAGTATGCCATGCCACATTGGAGACACACGATAGTATAAATGAGGTTGTGGAACTTGAAACCGAAGCGCTCTTTGATGTCGAGTTCAGCTTTGATTAAGCTAATCCATCGTGTTTGGACGACATGTGAGCAAGTAACACAGCCACATGCATTCTTGCAAACAACAATTGATTTGTCTACTCTTCTCCTAGTCATTTACAGACTGTTCACAAAATGCATTCTTACAAGAATTCACTAACGCGGAACTAATTGAACAAGCTGGCTTTCGGCGTTCTTACAGTATATTGGACCATATCGAAAACTGCTGTCGGCTTATCGAGGCTGGCCAAGCATAGAAAACTCCCTTGATCTTAACAATCATTAACTACCAAAAAAAATAGTTCAATTCTATAAACGCAGTTTGTCTGGTATTCGTTAATGAAAGAAGGTGTCAATCCTGGCCGCATCAAAGTTATTGCCAACTGCTACACAAATTACACTACCACAACTAGATCCATTCCGGCGTCTAGTTGTGATTCCAATTCAAAAAAGGGTCTGCCAGGGAGATCCTATCTCACTGAATCTCTTCTCCACGTATTAGAATCGGCCATCAGTTGTTGGGACTGGGATGACTTTAGAATCAATGTTGAGGGGAGACACCTCGACATCTTCTATTCGCAGACGACAGAGTCGGCAGCAGAAGCCATCTGCATGTTAGAGATGCCCAGCAAAGAGAGAAAGATGGCCAGGGCTAGAAATGTCTGTCTCCAAAAACCAAAGTCATGGAAAACTTTGAAGACGTCAAAGAATACTGCTATCTTGAACGCCTAATCAACATGCAGAATAATTTATAACCAGAACTAACAAGATGTCGCTGCGCAGGATATGTGGCCTTCTCGTTCATCAAGACAGTTGCAGATTGTTACCGAGAGAGAGAAAGGGAGAGGGAGAGACCTATGGAGAGCCTTTTTCTTCACAACCAGCAAGTGCAGAATCTCCACAATTGTGACTAACGGCAAATGTATCATTGGTGAGAAATGCAGGTGTTAACGTAAACAAGGCAACACATTGATGGACAAACCTCATACTCAGAAGAAAGGATGAACATTGGAACACATGAACAGCAGTTTGATACCCTCGAGGCTGAGAAAGACCGCTGGATAGAACGTCAATGCGTTGGTCCGACTCTTCTGACTCCACTACAACACTCACAATATGTCAAAAGAAAAGCTTATTACCCACTGGACTTCTATAGCCCAGGATAGAGATCGTTGGAGACGAAATTGAGACCAGCAGCGGTGCAAAAGCCGCTAAGGGACAGATTATCAAGTAAGCAGTAGATAGCGCTATATCAACCAAAAATATACTACATTAAGTTGCACTGTTTTCCTTATCTACATAAATTATGGACTACAATCTGTCACTGCAAACTGCATTGAGTAAAACAACACAGAAGTAATTGGATCAAATCTAAAATCAAGCTCTCAGATTTATATGCTTTGACAAAAGAACCACACCAACAGCTGCCTGTGAAATTGATGTCAACATAGAGCATATGTGTCCTAGGCATAAACATGCAGTACTTGAGACTACAGTATGATATAGAAGAATGAGACAAAAACACCTAAATATTCAAAAACTGAAAACTAATTAACAGATTAAAATACAACATTTGCATTACAAATAGAAATAACCTTAGTAAAAAAAAATCCTTTCACACAAATATGAAAAATAACACAAAAATGAGGAATGCCTGGACTGATAAATGGATGGATCTTCTGGGTGTGCCATGTATATAGAAATGACATATCCAAACAAAAATGACAGCATCAACAAACTGCAAAGCAGGGAACAGAGCATCATCTTCCAACATAGAACAGAACACATCAGACATAATAAATACTTAAACAAGTTAGAACGTGTACACTGACCTAACTGCAGCTTCCTTGCCCATCCATTTGATACAGTGTATAATGTGCTGCCTGCTTGCCCAGTACTCACCACAGACAGGAACAAGTTATTGCCTGGCACCACCCCAACAATCACCAATATGTTATACAGCTCCACTCACCAGTTGCAAAACACCTGCAATTTCTTTAACTTAGCATTGACAGAAAAAGAGCTCACATCTTGGCAGATTTAGTTTATATATCTATATCTATATATCTTGTATTTAATTATAGATTTTGTGTAATGATAAGGGTAGAAGTGGGATTCAGACGATACAGTTGCAAAATGTATAACAAAGTAAAAGTATAAAAACAAATCTAAAACATTTATGTTGTTACTTATGTAACATTTGTTATACTGTTACAACTTCTACTGTATTATTGCAGGATAACGATTCCAAAACTGTTAAAGGAGAACAAGGTGAACAGGGTATTCAAGGTGTCAAAGGTGACAAGGGAGATCATGGACCACCAGGTCGCCCAGGCTTGGAACCTCCACCGCTTATTACCATACCTCCACCAGATCTTGAAGGACTCAGAGGAGTTAAGGGTATGCTTTTTGTTAAGTGTGTGTAAACTGTACATATTGCGATTATTTCATTTGTCACAATAAGAGGAGACAATAATAAGTCCAATTCAAGAAATAGAGTACCTATTATTTTCAATTTTAAATGTGTTATTGTAATAGCTAGAACAAATTAACATTATTAGAAATAGATTCAGACTACTTTTAAAATATGTATGCTATGAGCCATTTTAAGAAGCATGTACTAAAATAGCACGTATTGATTAGTGTTGATAAAATTATACTCTTCTGATGATATTATCTAGAATTTTCTTTAAAATGGTCATAGAATTAAGAGCATTGTCACTTCTTTGTTTTGTCTATTTGCATTACATCTGGAAAAAAGGTCTTTCCAAGTCTACAATGTGGATAGGCATAATAAAGTTTTATTGTGCAATTATTAGAAGTTTAGAATTAAATGCAAAGTATGTTTGTTCATGACAATGATCATATGACAAGTGTTTGGCTCAAGTGACCATCAAATCATCCGTTGGGATCTTATTGCAGGTAAAGAAGCAAACATAAACACGCGAACATACAACTACTCTAAGGCAGATGTTAAGAGGATGAAAGAGGCAGCGAACTACATGATCTGGAAAGATATTGTCGTAGGAATAGATGTTGAACAGGAGTGGGAGAGTTTTAAAACAGTTCTAGAAACGCTAAAAGAGGAATGTGTTCCATGTAGGGAGGTAAACCCCAAGCGTAAAAAGTGGATAACTAGATTTGTAGTGAAATGTAGAAAAGCAAAAAATAAAGCATGGAAAAAATATATAGAGGCAGGTAAATCAAAAGAAACATTTTAAATATTTGGACAAGCAGAACATATCTCAGAAAGCGAATAAAACAGCAAATATAGACTTCAAATATTTATCTGCACCTGGGTATCATATATAATGAGCAACAGAAAGAAAGTGAAGTAATAGACATTTCAGAGTTCAAACACTGGACCTCCAGATGATGGAAGTGCATTGCCACAAGAGAGAGAAGTTAAATGTGCAAGACCAGCCATGACACCCTAAAAAAGGTGTCATGGCTGGGCTAGTCTTACAGCATCAACACTTGCAGCTACGAAATATAGACTGAGTTTGACCAAGACATATTTATAGACTCAATTACTTCCTATCATCAAACATAGACAATTTTGTATTCTTGATTCTATGAACCAACATCATCACACAGGGAACATTCTCATAAGTGCTCTTTGCATCGGTGCATGTTGCTGGATCAGCTCCTATATTGAAGCATCTGTCTTAGTGCTGCCCCACTCGCGACACTCTCTGCTCAGTTGTATCACCACCCTTGTCAGATCAGGGTGCTCTCATTAGCCACTTCTACCTATTCAACTACCTCTTCCCACTTCTTCCAATGCACAGACCCTCATCAGGGAATCTTCTGCTTCTGCTATCCGTGACCTTTCTAGCTTAATGCATCCGCTTTGAGTGTATCCAAGTCTTGATACAAAGGGATACAGGTCTTAAATGCTCCTGTTGCTAGTAGACAAACAATGAACAATGAAAGGTTAGGAATAAATTCAGTCTATCAATATGTCTGGGTTGAACTCTTCCTATATTCCATAGTTGTAAGTATTTAATGACAAACGGCTAGCCCAGTTGTGACATCTTTTTGGGGATGTCTTGCTGGTCTGGCCTCTTAATTCATCTATCTCTTGTGGCAAGATGCTTCATCATCTGCAGGTCCATTGTTTAAATTCTAGAATTCCTATAACTTCACTCTTTTTTTCTGTTGTTCATTATATATGTAACCGAGTGCAGATAAATACTTGTTTCATGATCGTTGTCATGGACAAACATTCTTTGTTTACAACTTGCTGCCTCAAAGTTTCCTTATAATTTCTTCCGATAACCATGAATGAAATTCAATAACTGTATAGATTATTTTAGCAATGTTGTCCATTTCTTATCAATAATCATTCATCTTTAATTTTTAAAATGCCCAAAAATGGTATCTAATTTGTCTGAAATTTGTTCCCTCACATGCTGAATTATTTTCAACACTGCTCAAGAGTTAAGGCCTGTAGATTATTTTGTGTGTGTGTGTATGTGCGTGCGTGCTTGTGTGCGTATGCGCGTGCGTGTGTGTGCGTGAGTAGGTAGTTGGTTTTTGGTGGTTGGGAGATTGAATTGGTGGGAGGTAGGGAGGGATTTGGGTGAGTGTGCATATATATATATTCTGTTTCAAGAAATTGATGTCACTGCACTCCGGGTATACCAATAGGTGCTCAGTCTCTCTCTCAACAAATGCTGTAGGGTATGGATGCTAATGGTCTCTGTAGCTCGCTGGTTGCACTCTCTCCTGCTACGTCCTCTCATGCATCATACTTCGCTCGAACCTCGATTAATGTCAAAACTTTGTAGTCTGTGTATTGCTGCTTCATCTATTACGGTATCCTCATCTAACAGGCGATCATTGATTGATTTCAGAATTTCACTTCTGTCCATCACTAATTTGCCCTTGATGTGAGCTTGTGAAGCCATGATGTCAGATCTTTCATTGCCCTGAACCCCAGCATGACCAGGACAGTAGATCCATGTCAACCCCTGGAGGTTAGAGGCCTCAACAGCTGCTATCCACTCTTATCTAAGACATCCCTTCTGTACCTTCTGAAGTAGGGCTTGCACATCTGTCACGATGACTGTCCTTGTTATAGAAGTTGTTACAGTGCTGAGGTCACTGCTTCCGTCTCCATTCTCAAACTGAAGGTTGTTGACACGTATGCTCTACTGCACTCAGCAATGACTTGTCCTCTCACTCTAGCCGATAGCTCCAGTCTGAGGTCCCACTGGGCAGCGCTGATCCGTCTGTGTATATGACAGCATCACTCTCTTGTGTGTTCTCAGTTATCAACTAATTCCCAGAGAGTCATTGAAAACCGACAATACGACCTGACGAAATAGGATAACAGGAGGCTCTGTTCCAAGTTAGCAACAGCCATGACCTTGAGTGCTCCTAATCCTTGCTTACATCTTTGTACGGTCTGGTCAACATGGCAATTATAGGAGAGATTGCGATCAAATGTCACGCCGAAGTATTTCAACCTGTCACACCTGTCAATGGTGTAAACCATCAAATGTGATGCCCGGGAGTTCAGCTTTTACTATGAAATTATTCAAAGAGCACCTCATCATGCAGGCCTTGTTCGGATTGATCTTGGAGCTTGAGTCGCCACACCACTGTGAGATTGCTTGCAAGGTTTCCTGGATGTTCTTGACCAACTCTTGCCTGTCTGAGCCAGTCTTGTACGTTAGGATGTCATCTGCAAATGTCAATGTTTGCCCTGTCCCTGTAGGTTGAATGTTTGCCACTTTTACTGTTTAGATGTTGAACAGCACCGGTAAGAGCGGAGACCCTTGTGGCAGTCCTGGACATATTTGCCTTGGTTCTGATGTATATAAATATATATATATATATGTATATATATGTGTGTGTGTGTGTATGCATATGTACACTCATGAATGCTTTAGTGATCAGTCTACAAAATATATTCATTTAAACAGGAGACAAAGGTGATCCTGGACACCCTGGAGAGACAGGCATTCAAGGTTTTTCTGGACAGAAAGGAGAGCAGGGTGTTTCTGGGACACCTGGTAATACTGGTTTGCCCGGTTTGGATGGACCAAAGGGAGAGACAGGAGATACTGTTAGTGTCCATTTTTTTCTTTTCTATAGGACTCTAACAGCATTGTGTTTTACTTTCATGATTTATTATGCTCTCAGATACCCAAAAAAATTCATTGCCAATTTATGGTAATTTTAAGCAGGTTCAAAGTATCTTTTGTCGATAATATGAAGGAAAAGGACTGCTCCTCACTGGTTGAGATACCTAAAGGGAAGGATAATAGATATGTCTAAATATTCAGCTCATACTTAACTTAACCTAACATCGTTATACTGGTTTAGAAGACTGCAGAGTCTGTATACAACCAGTTTCATTTGCATAACCTTGCTCTAAAAGCTAGATACATTCAATCTATTCTTAAATGCATTAATTGTCCCTCCATCTACTACTTCATGTGGCAATGCATTCCAAGCATTCACCACTCTCTGACAAAAAAGATATCTCTTAATATGCCTGTGGCTAGACAGCTCAACAACAGTTTCACTTTTAATCGTAAACTTTTGCTGCTCCAAAGATATTTTTCTTTGGCATTAGTTGTGGTGATTCTTATTAATGTTAGATGCCTACCAAATTAAATCATTCTAATTATAAAGTAAGTGACGTTATGTCAGTTGGAATACATGAATATAGAGGAAAATACTAAAAATGTTATTTTCAAAACTATCATAATGTTAACTATTTTTTTAAAGCAATTTAAAATGAGTAGAAAATTCAAATAAGTTGCAAGAAGCATTGTGAAAAGATTGAAAATTGTAAAAATATTGTTACACATAATATTGCTTCAAAAAGAAAATAAGAATGAATAGCATAGTTGTATTAAATGATGTGATAACTGTCTTAAACTATTAAATGTTTGATATAGTAGAAACAGATGACTAGCAGAACATTACCATTTGGCAGAAAATTTGCAATTGTTTATTTATAAGCTCTATATTTTCAGGACTGCTGTAGGAACGTTTTAAGATAATGATTTATATTTTGTCTACTAAAGAATCTATGAAGAATCGACTGCAGTTTGCTGACTTTCACTTCTTCCACATTCAGATGTGGATGTTGATAACAACTTTCAAATTAATCTAAAAGTTTATCTCGCTCATTTAGTCAAGCTGATATATTTGCTCCTAAACTTTCTCAAAATATTTTAAAGCTGATGTATTGGCTTTCACAATTTTTAAAACAAAAATACAAAACTATCTCCTAACTAAATTTTCACCAAAACTATTATATTTTACTGTTAATTTCTCAAAGGCTTATGTTGCAGAAGATAAAAGAGTTCTCAGTCATGTGATATTGTGCAAGGGATTTACAAAAAATAAATTAATGCATCCAAAGTCCCAAAATATTCAGAAGTAAATTAATTAAGACAACTACAGGACATATAGGCAATTGGCATGATGAAAATTCTTTGTATAAGAATGAGTGAGTTTGTTCAAAGTGAAAATTCACTGTCTGATGACTTAGTTTTGTAGAGATACTTGGTAATTGCTAATATTTTTTTTAAAATTATGTATTGCATATTTCTACCCGCCACCTGGAACACCTGATGCCCATTCTGAATAGCTGCACCACCATTGCCAAAATACCCAACACAGCAGCATGAAACCGAATCAGTGTTGGTACACAGGAACTTCATGCAACTTGAAAATTGCTCAAGATCAGAGATGACCTTGATAGGATAATCATCTGTGAACTATACAAGAAGGTCAGACTCAGGCTCAAAGAGAATTACGGTATAGGTTACAGCATCTGATAAAGGCCGCTGAGATCAAAAATTTGTATCATAAAATTCAGGAATACACAAAACAACAGGATAACCCTAAAGAAGGAAGATGGTACAACATTGATAAAAAGAGCAAATCAAGGAAGAATGCACAAAGTTCTACACTGGTTTCTTTGTATCAAAAACAATAGTGACTAACAAACTACCAAATATAGATTATGAGACAACGCAATATAGCAATCAATGATGTCCTGCACGTGACCCAACACCTAAAGTCAGGCAAATCATCTGGTCTGAGCAGAATCACTGCAGAAGTGCGTCAAGCAGATGGAAATACACTTGCCTGCCTACTGGCAATACTTTTCAACATCTACCTTCTTACAAGACAGATTCCAGACCAGTGGAAGAGCTCCAAAGCATTCCTGATCCACACAAAAAAAAGCGACAGAGGAATTCTGGCAAACTACCATCCAATCTGCTTGCTATCAACTATTTATAAATTGTTAACAAAAGTAATTATCTGCAGATTAGAAAGGCAATTCGACAAGAACCAACTGCAAGAGGTCAACTGGAGTTCTTAGCATAGAGGGGATATAAACATGCTGGAAAGGATACAAAAAAGAGTAACAAAGCTGAAAGTGGGATTCATATATTACATATGAGGAAAGCCTCAGACAAAACTGGCCTACAGTGTCTAGAAAAGAGAATTTGAGGTGACAATACAGGTTTATAAGATAATCAAACGAACAGATAAATTAGACTATAACAAGTTTTTCAAAATACAAAACACCTACAAGAACAAGAGGGCATAGCTACAAATTAACTAAAGAAAGGTCCAGATTAGATATTATAAAATATTTTTGAGAGTGGTGAATGTTTGGAATGCATTGCCACAGGGACAATTAATGCATTTAAGAATACATTGGATGCACATAGCTTTTAGAGCAAGGAAATTTAAATGAAACTTGTTGTTTACAGACTCTACATAGTCTTCTATACAGTATAAAAACGTTAAGTTAAGAGAACAAACAGGTTTCATGAAGGGCTACTCAACCATTGACCACCTCCGCACAATCAACCTATTGTTGGAGAGAGTGTGGGAAGTCTGTATGCCCTAATGCTTTGTGTTCATGCCCTATAAAAAGACTTTTGATAGTGTAGAAATAAATGCAGTGGTAAATGCCTTGAGGAACCAAAGTGTCAACGAAAATTACACCCAGTTTTTATAGACAAAAATGAGGACTCCCCAACTGAGATCACTCTTTACCACAAGCCACACTCTGTACGTATACACTGCAGGGTCTGACAAGGAGATACCATCTCCTCTCACAGCTGTCATGCTCTCTCACCTACATTTTGCGGACGACATTGTGATCTACAGCCACAGCATTGCAGAAGCCAAACAGCCTAAATGAGTTGAATGAAGCAGGTAAGGTGGTTGACCTGAACATAAATAGAAAGAAGTTTCTATTTCAATTGAACTCTTTCTGCTCTATGGGGAAATTGCAACTGGAAAATTAGCCCATCGAAAATGTCAATGCATATTGTCTACCTAGGCCAAGAAATCAACGCCAACCACAACATTGATAAGGAGATCTCACCCAGGAGAGTGGCAGGCTGGTTTAGCTTCAACCACATTAAACTGATACTCCAGCAGATGATGAATGTCAAGGCCAGGGCTCACACATACAAGAGCATGTTATCTCAGCAACTGTGTAGGGATGTGAGGTTCGGAGTCTACATAAATCAGATGCAAAGAAGTTCTATATTACCAAAAGAGCAATGAAGAAAAGAGTCTTAAATATCTCCTAAAGAGAGCACATTCGAAATACCGACACTGATGACCAAACAGAGTTCCGGGATGTCATAGACTCTGCATCAATGAAAAAGTACAGATGAGCACGCCTTGTGGTTCACATGACTGATGATAGATGGACAAGGAGGGTGTTTTTATAGTGGCCATACTACAACCACATGTGCATCCACCTACCAATGGGATGGAGAGATGATCTGCATCATGTCTTTGGACCATCATAGAACTTGAGGACGAAGGACAGACACGAATTCAAGCAGCTTTAGGCTACCTGGCAACAGACACTCCCCAACAAAAACATACAGGACAATGATTTTTGGCCATATTTGAATAAGGGGATCACTCCTGCATCTTTCCAATCCTTTTGCATGTGATTGAGAACATAATATAGCAAATGGTTTTGCTAGTTAGTCTCTAATTTCAAATAGCAATTTTGGATTAATACCATCTTGACCTTGACATTTATCTACTTTCAACCCCTCCAATTGTTCTAAATCCATTTCCTCCATGAAGCTGACTGTACTGTGTGATGTGTTCCATTGTTTGTTTTTTTAAAAACTGTCATATGACTTTTTCCCATTGCTGGGGTAGTCAATAGATTTTTAGGCTGAGAACTACAGGCCACTTCGCCACTGCTGTTGCATGTCATGTGCTGGCTATGTTTGTTTATTTCTGCCCCAGCAGAAAAACAACATATGCCATACTGGGGATTTGAACTCCTTCGCTTCTTGTCAGCAGGCAGGCACCGAAACCATTCTATGATTATTACTAAAAGAGTCTTAATAACCAATGTGACAGCCTTCTATTGTCAGGACTGGAACTTCTCAGCTCTATTTTGCTGGCATCTTTAGACACTGAAAGAGTCTGGACATTAGGCAAATTTACTTTTCCATTTAATTGATAAAAACGTTTTTAGGTAATGACTCAGTGACAACACCAGGATAAAAACAAAATAACACTTACAAGTAATTCCTCATGTTCAAAGAACGATCCATTACCTATATGTGTTTTTGTTGACTTTTTAGCCTTCAATTTAGCTGCAGTTTTGATCTATTTATTTCTATTCCATTTAACAAATGTTTAAACTAAAATATCAAAATATTGTGACTGTTATTTTTCAGGGTCAACCAGGTCTGACCATCACTGGGCCCCCTGGCCCTCCTGGTTCACCAGGTCTTCCTGGAACAATAGATGTTATACCGGAATTAGAGGTTGGTCCGAAGGGTGAACCAGGTGAGCCTGGATTACCAGGAGTAGGAGAAATTGGTTTTCCAGGCATTCCAGGACCTCCTGGAGACAGAGGGCTTCCCGGATTACGTGGAGAAACAGGACCAAAAGTAATGGGTTGATTTTTAATGCCACTTTATTTCAGTTTATTTGTGTTCAGTTGATAAGCTTGTTTTTCTTAAAATTATTAAAAACTGTACAATAGTATTTTATTAAAAAAACAGATTAACGTGACGATTTTGAACAAATTGGAAAGAAATAAAGTGATATAAGAACTTATTAAATGGGCTAATAATAGAAACAAGTATGTTTAGGTTCTGAAGCTTATCATCTATCAGTAAACAAATTGAACTTCAGTAAAATGTCTTCATCATACGTCACTAGTTCTTCTTACCTTAATTGGTGTAAACAGTAGACACATATTGATTTCACATAATAATCTTATTATTATTTTGTGTCCAAAGCCATTACACTTTTTTGTTTAAGCATTAACTTAATGTATTTATACTGGTTTAGAGGACTCTGCAGAGTCTGTATACAACCAGTTTTATTAACATTTAATTTGCTACAAAAGTTATGCACATCCAATCCATTCTTAAATGCATTAACAGTCTTTGCCTCCACTACTTCCTGTGTCAATGCATTCTAAGCATTCACCACTCTCTGACTAAAAAAATATTTCCTAATATCTAATATTGACCTTTCTTTAGTTAAATTGTAGCTATGAGAGTAAGTGAGTTATTTTAGCACTTACAGTCTACCATTATACTTTTCTTATTCTCAATTGTTCTGTCATTGATGTGCTTTTATTCTGTCATATTATTTTCCCTTCTTTCTATATGATAAAATGCTCCCCAATTATTTGAATTAAATTTTTTCATTTGTAAATGTTTTAAATTCAAATTACTTTATTTAGTTGTCATATGTATATAAATGTATAACTGATATAAAGTATTGATGATAAATATAAAGTGCATGGTAAATTAATTCATCAAAGCAATCTTAACAGGTTTTGTGATATCTACCAATGTAGTTTTCATTGAATGAGAGAATCCAAAAACTGAGAGAGTTATAAAAGCATACATGATAAATCATCAACTGAGTAGTGATTTTTTTAAATATTCTACACAGAATGAGATAATTCTAAGCAGAAAGTGGAAAAAAGTCTTCACTAAATTTAAATAACCCAGACTATTAGGTGTAAAATGTGTTGCCCTAAATAGAAATATTACTTCCCGAATGGTCTGCCGGGGTTTTTGTGAATGACAAGGACAAGAATAGCACTATTGTCCCACAGAGAGCATGTCGTAAGAGGTGACTAACTGTGTGACATGGCATAACACCAGCCATGAATAGATGATTTGTTAAGACCAGCACAGATGGCACCTAACATCCTGCAGGTCTACTTTGCTCTAGTGTTTATGTCTATTAAGATGGACTCGCATGTCAGTTAACCACCTTCCGTAATCGCTTGCCCTATGCAGCAAAGTATTCAGCTGCTTGAGCCTAGCCCTATAAGCAGGAAACCCTTCTCCCAACTACATCCAGCTGATACCAGAGATGAGATCTGCACAGGGGTATTTGCCCCTGTAGAAGTACAGTTTGACTAAGAACTAAGATATATTACAGTGGTAGCAAGACAAAAATCGTGAAAAATATAAACATGTAGACTTTTCTGCAACATCAGATAGTTGAGATGAAAGTCTGAAAAGCAAATATCAAACTTCAAAAGATACAATAAGTTATCAGTGTTGCTGGTAATTTTCATCTGACTGCTGTTTTGCACATGCATTTATTTACATTTATTCTTCAGGGTGTTACAGTAATTGGGCCCTCAGGCATTCCAGGAGAACGAGGTTTGCCAGGCAAAGATGGTGAGCGAGGTCCAATAGGTTTTACTGGTCCACCTGGCCCTCCTGGTTCTCCTGGAAATAGTATAGAAACGCTCACTGGTGCTGGTATATGGGACAGAGAGTCATCAGGAGATGGGGAAGTTTTCCAAATTGGGCAAAGCAGACAAGGACCTGTGGGACCTTCAGGACCTAAAGGCGAAGCCGGTGGGTTTTCTACTTTGTGAAATGTTTACACTGATTAAATTTCTTTCATTTGATTTAAGGAATGTGTGTTTTGCAAGAACACAACTGCAGAAGAGGCTGTTATAGTTGCTTACTTTCTTGTGACCATGCTCTTCTACCCCGGGCAGTGCAGGCTGCTTGGCAGAGAAGAGAAGGTTAAACTATTCCATCTGCTGTCTTGTTCTCAGTTTGTCAGGGACTGTCTTATGTTGTCTCCTGTGAGAACTGGGGTCATCCTAGAGGCTCGGATCCCTTGCTCTTGTCGTCCATTGACTGTCATGGTAGTTGATCTTCTCTCATGCTACCAGCATAACAAAATCTCTGTAGTTGAGAATGTTTCTCTCTAGTTTCCAGGAGTTGGGTTAAGGAAACAAACATTTATTCTACTATCAAACAACAAATATATAGAGAATTAAGTGTCTCTTGTTTACATGTTTGTAATTCAGTTTATTAATATTGCTTTTCTTTTTATAATAGGTTGAGAGGTTGGTTGTTAATCATCAACCAGAAACCTTATTGAAGTTATATTGATTTAATCCAACCTGTACCATACATGTTACTAATATTTACTACAGAGAAAAATATGATTGAAAAACGTTATCGTTGGGGAACTGTTTGGCTCAAGTGACCATCAGATCTTCCATAAGGATCTTATAGCAAGGAGAAATGTAAATATAAACTCACGAGCATACGACTACTCTAAGACAGAGGATGAAAGAGACAGCCAGCCACATAATCTGGAAAGATTTTGTCAGAGGAACAGATGTTGAACAAATGGGAGAGTTTCAAAACAGTTTTAGAAAAACTGAAAGTAGAATGTGTTCTATGTAGATAGGTAAAGCATAAAAGGTGGATAACTAGATTGGTAGTTAAATGTAGAAGAGCTAAAAATAAAGCATTGAAAAAATATATAAAGACAGGTAAATTTAAAGAAACGTATTTAAAATATTTGGACAAGCAAAACATAGTCCAGAAAGTGAATAAAGCAGCAAAAATAGACTTTGAATATAAACTTGCTAACAGGATCAAGACAGATAGTAAAAATTCTTTTCTCATGTTAGAAATAAACAAAGAATGAAAGTCAAGGTAGGCCCTCTCATAGATAGTACAGGTCAAATAATATGAGAAAATAGGGAGACAGCCAATCTACTCAATCAATACTTTGGCACAGTCTACATAAAAAGAAGATTGCTCCAAGATCCCAGAGCCTATAGATATTTTCAAATGTGAAGTGGATATGCTTGGATAAATATCAATCTGTACTAGATTAAAGTCCAGGCCAAGATGGGATCCATCCAAAACTGCTATTTGAAATTAGAGACCAACTAGAAAAACCATTGGCTATATTATGTTCTAAATCACTCATAAAAGGGATTATTCCAAGAGATTAGAAAGATGCAGGAGTGATCCCATTATTCAAAAAGGGAAAGAAATCAGATCCAGCACATTATAGACCAGTAAGTTTAACAACCATAGTATATAAAATGTTAGAATCAATAATCAAAGAAAACATTGAAATGGATCTAGACAGATTTAATCTAATCAGAAATAGTCAGCATGGGCTTACTAGAGAAAGATCATGCTTAACAAATCTATTGGAATTCATGGCGGAGGTTACTAAAATGGTAGATAAGGGGGAGCCAGTGGATGTTATTTATCTAGATTTTGCAAAGGCTTTTGATAAAGTACCTCATCCAAGATTATTTAAAAAGTTAAAATCACATGGAATAGGTGGGGAGGTTGCCGAATGGATTGAAAATTGGTTAATGGGAAGAAGGCAGAGAGTGGGCATAAACAAGGAGTACTCTGAGTGGTATGAAATAAAAACTGGAGTGCCACAGGGCTCGGTTTTGGGACCAATGTTGTTCTTGATATATATAAACTATTTGCACATTGATAAAGGATCTATGATTTTAAAATTTACGGATGACACAAAACTATGTAGGAGTGTCTCATCTTTAGCAGAAGTGAATATATATATTGAGGTCAGATTTAGATAAAATTCGAGACTGGTCTGTGAGATGGCAAATGGAGTTTAATATAGATAAATGTACAGTCATCTACATGCGTAGATCCAATATGGAACATAATTACAGAATAGACAAGAACAATATTAGAATGATAGATAAAGAAAGGGACCTGGGAGCTATAATAGAGCATGCAGGTAAAGTGAGTGAGCAAGTTCAGGTAGCAGTGAAAAAAGCAAATGCAATGTTAGTTATGATAAAAAGAAATGGTAAACATAGGGAGCAAGGAAGTGATAGTCAAACTGTTTAAAGCATTGGTTAGACCTAGATTGGAGTACTGTGTACAGGTGTGGAGTCCTTATCATTGAGGAGATATAAACATGCTGGAAAGGATACAAAGAAGAGCAACAAAACTGATAGTGGGCTTCCAGAATTACAGTTACGAGGAAAGACTCAGAAAAACTGGCCTACAGTGTCGAGAAAAAAGAAGAATTTGAGGTGACTTATTACACGTTTATAAGATAATAACAGGAAAGGTTAAATTAGACTATAACAAGTTTTTCTAAATACTACCACCAACGAGAACAAGAGGGCACAGATAAAAATAAGCTAAGGAAAGGTCCAGATTAAATATTAGGAAATATTTTTTTTAGTCAGAGAGTGGTGAATGCTTGGAATGCATTGACCCAGGAGATAGTGGAAGCAGAGACAGTTAATGCATTTAAGAATTGATTGGATGTGCATAGCTTTTACAGCAGAGTAATGCAAATGTAACTGGTTGTCTATAAACTCTGATGAGTCTTCTAAACCAGTATAAAAATGTTAAGTTAAGTTACAAAATGAGATCTCAAATCAGAAAAGGTAAAAATGGACGGTCTTAAGTAAATATTTAACTTTCCATGTGATGGTTAGAAAACAAATATAAAGATGGGGTAATCATAGATTTTAAGTAGCTATAAAGAAAATTGAAAAGCAAAAGAGCCAAAATAAAAATTAATAACAAAAGAAGGACCAAACACAATACTATAGAATTACTAATAATTGTATTCAAAAGGATTAAGGATATTTTCATCCTCATGTAGCATGTTCTTTGTAGAACGTCGCTCCAATCACAGTCTGTCTGAAAGAAACTCGTTCTCTTGCCAAAACTCCAGCCTCCGCCACAGTGATACCCAGGCATTCCTGGATATCTTGGTGCCATTGTCTTCTTGGTCTACCCCTTCCTCTTTTGCCTGGCACCACACCTTCCATCACCGTTCTCTCAAGACCGTTAGGTCTCTTGATGTGACCAAAGTATTTGCATTTTCTAGCCAAAATGGAATTGATAAACCAGTTATCCTCTATGCTCAACTTTTGCCGAATGTCTAAATTTGTTTTTTTTCTGTCCAGGGTATTTTGAGGATCTTTCTGTAACATTTTGACTCAGAGGATTCGATTCTTTGTCCAGAAGTTTTGGTAATCGTCCATGATTCACAGCCATTAGCTGCCACAGGAAAAACACAGGATCTCAAGACTTTTACTTTTATGATTTTGTTGGTGCTCTGCCATAATTTCTTCAGGTTGTTCAGTCTCTGCATTGCCATAGCTAGTCTTCTTCTGATTTCTTTCGAGCAGTCACCATTTTTGTCAATTCTGGAGCCCAGATATTCAAAATGTGTTACCTGATCTATTTCCTCACCACCCACTGTAAATTTTTGCTGACATTGTGTTTTGTCGGTGGTCATTATCTTTGTTTTATTTATGTTTATGAACAGGTTTTGATCTTTACTGTGTCCATTAACGGCTGAAAGTAGCTGCTCTAGCCCTTCTGCACTTCTTGATAGTATCACTGTGTCATCTGCGTATCGTAACTCTGGAATCTCGTACCCCCCAATCGTAAATGGGTCAAAACTTTCAATGTTCTCGTCTTCTATAGCATTTCTCATTATACATTCTGCATATATGTTGTACAGATAAGGTGAGAGGATACATCCCTGTCGGACTCCCTTTTGTACTGCAAACCAATCCGATGTTTGCCAGATACTCGGACAGCGGCTTGTTGATCTTGGTATAATGTTTCAATGAGATGGACTATATGCAAGGGAAACCCTATTTCCTTCATGATTCTCCACAGATTTTGATGTTTTACCGTGTTGAAGGCCTTGGTGTAATCAATGAAACATGTGTACAGGTCTACATTAAACTCTCTACATTTTTCGTAGATATTCCTTAAATTGAATATGTGGCCCCTCTGTCTTTCCTAAAACCTGCCTGGACTACGTGAATTTCAGATTCAAACCTTTTCTCTATCCTTCTTAATAGGATTCGCAAGAGTATCTTGCTAGTGTGGCTGATCAGCGCGAAGAATGAACACAAGACCTTTCCTATTAATTAGGTTAGAGATTGAAAACCTGGAAATCAGGCCATCAACAAAATTTCTCATATTAAAGGTAATGTTACAATTCAAATTTGTAATGTCAGTTACCATACAAAACGATTTACTGCACTAGCAGTCAATGAAAGTCTGGAGAACCTTGATATTGAAGAGGCAATAAGTAACCAATATCCATTTGAAATCATTTGTTTGACTTCAGTGATAAATATTCACATATTCTTCTCATTACTGTTATATTTTATATTGGCTTTTTCCAGGCTCACCTGGAAAAGATGGGACACCAGGTACACCGGGAACCCCTGGTGAACCAGGCACTCCAGCAACAATTAGCAGTTTTCCTAATTTGTTGGTAGGACCAATAGGCCTTCCTGGGTTGGATGGACTGCCTGGACTTCAAGGTCCCATTGGTATTCCAGTGAGTATTAACAAGTTCATACATGTCTACTTGTATGGGATGTTCATAATTTGTATGTTTTCGTTTGTATTTTCTTTAGTGTACGACTGTACAATGTTTTGTATGGGTTTTATCTGCAAACAGTTTTGTTATTGTGCAATATACTTTGTTTTTCAATTCCTAATGTTTGGATGACCTTTTCTGCCATTAGGGTATCCTATAAAATATATCAAATCAGCTCAAAATTGCCATCCTGATAATATATTTCTCATAGTTTATTAAAATGCATGCGGCCATCTAGCTATGAAAAATAAAAAACCAACATAATGTAATTTGCAGCTATTGTTCACTGATATTTATTGAAGTTTGTATGTTTCATAGTAAGACTTCTAGCTCTTTAATAATCCAATGCATTTAAACTAAGTGTTTCTGTCATTCGCTACTGGTAAGTACACAAGCAATTTCAGAGCGGAGGCAGAGGCACTGAGGGCGGCAGTGGAAGAAATGGTGACACACAGTGAAAATGAGAGCCATATAGTCCTGCTGACCCCCCGTAGTCACAGCGCTAAAAAGCCAGAAAAACACTGAGCTCAATGACTTAAGAGCAGCACTCTGCAAACTGTGCCAGCAGTCCGCACCAAAAAGGGTAGTGGTACAGTGGGTTCCATCACACTGCAACATCCAAGGCAACGAGGAGGCAGACAGACTGGCAAAAGAAGGTGCAAGACTACCACAAACAGATACCAATATGACGTACGAAGAGTCAAAACGGCTTATCAAAGCCAGATACATGACCAAATGGGAAACTGAACATACTGGTTACACCAAAAACGATGCCTATTACCAGTTGAACCGAAGAGAGCAGGTCGTTGTCTTCAGACTTCGCACTGGCCACAACAGACTGAGGTACCACCTATTCAACAAATTGAAGATAGGGTGTACCGACGAATGCCCGTGCGGTACTGGTAAAATGACCGCTGAACATCTGCTGCAGAACTGCCCGACATACGAGGATCAGAGAGAGCAGATGTGGCCATTACCAGTGGAACTGCAAGACAAGCTCTATGGCAGTGGCGAGAGCCTCAGGATGACCGCCGCTTTTTTCGAAAAAATAATGGTTACTGTCTGACTGCGTACGCAGAAGAAGAAGAAACTAAGTGTTTTAGTCTGCACACACACACACACACACACACATGCCACAACAACAACAGGAAAAGCAACAAACAAGCAAATATACAGGCATGCACTTTTTTATGTGCAGTTTTTTCTCCTGTTGTATGGTTCATTGTCTGCTCTACAGGTTTTCACCTGGTAAAGTTGCCATGTATGCAGGTTTATTATTTCATTTATAGTGCATTACCTTGTGTCTGACATGTTCATAGAATTTATTGTATTGTCCATGTTAATTGATAGTAAAAAAAATGGGGGAAAGCGATATGGAAAGAGTAATGCTTGTTTTGCACATTCAACAGACAGAAAAACATGGTCTTGGTTAATTTGCTACCTTTTAGAAAAAAATGTGGCTCAGGCAACCTGCTTCAATATAAAAATATTTGAATTGTAACATTCAGTCTTCATCTTGTCTCCATTCCACACTTATGAAGTATAGGACCTCAACAGCAGCTGTCCACATAATGACCCAGAAGCACCTTGCAAACTCTTGCAGTTGTAGCTTCAGTAGCAGTCTGTTTGACATAATGAGTTTGGAAGCCCTATGCACAACACTTTTTATTTGTACTTCACAACCTGATTGAAAGTTTGCAGTCTCCATATTATTTGCTTCCCCTGATCCACACACGTGAACATTTAGCCTACTTTGTTATAAATAAAATGTATATTACACACATTATCTATTTTATTAGAAACATACAAAGGAGTAAACGTTTTGTTTTCCTTCAAACATAGAATAGATAATAGATCAACATTAATTCAATAATGGGTACTTTTGTATCAATGTGTGTTTATAATCAGTAAAGAATAAGTCAATTTTTTTTAAAGGAATGTTTGTATAAATAGTGTCATTGCTGTTGTTGTTATTCAAGGTACCTGTACTGAAGGCTTAACAAATTTTCTCTGGTAGCTGGTTTCTTATATCCAAGACCATACTGAAGAAGGTGGTCCTGCATCATCCTTGTTGTCATGCAATGCATGTGTCTCAGCAGACTTACCTCTGTTGAGATCACAGTATTGACTATGAGTATTGACTCATTCACTAGGCTGCTGTAACACAGCCTATTTCTAGGCACACAGCAGGGACATGAGGTGGGATCTTGGTCTGTATGTTGCACCTTACTCTGACTTTAGCTTTTGCACCCAGAAGCAGTGTCAAAATAAGATAAAAAATTTGATGTTTGGTAATATGTGAGAGCATTGTTAGTTTTTTCTTTCATATATACCAGTTTTTAATTATGAAGGCTCGCAGCCAATGGTTTTACTTAGGAATATTATTAGATAAGAAAAATTAGAACAATACATTACGACTGAAGATAAAATTATTAGATAATGATGTAGAGGATAACAAAAGGAGAAGATATTATACATTTAAACATCGTATGGAGAAAACAACAGGCATGGCAAACAGCATTGGGTGCAACAAGTTGTGAAGAGACATTGTTGTCTATGCCAATTATTATGGTACTGGGGTAATAAAAGCAAGTAGCAACCACTAAAAAGTAAGGCAGTTCAAAGACAAGTTTTATTCAGAACAAAGTGAAGAGATGGTGCCAAGTTGGGCATGGAAGGGACTACAGCAAAAAAATGTAGCCGAAAATTGTGGAGTAATTTGGGAAGATGTGCTAATTATATAGACAACAAAATTAAGATCTCTGTATGCTGTACTTTGATTCTTACTGCTAAAATAGACAAATTAAGAAATGTATTTATGAAGAACGGATCGAAGATTGATTAAGCTATATCAATGGTGACTATGCTATGAAGATGACCAGGTTGTGGATAAAGGTGCCAAGCTATGAACAAAGGTGATCACGCTCTGAGCAAAGGTGGCCAGGCTATGAACAAAGAGGACCAAGCTATGGACAAAGGTGACTAAGCTATGGATAAAGGTGATTAGACTATGAACAAAGATAGCGAGACTAGAAGCAGTAGTGACCAAGCTATTGACAAAGGTGATCACACTCTGAACAAAGGTGATCAGGCTATGAACAAAGAGAACCAGGATAGGGACAAAGGTGATCATACTCTGAACAAAGGTGACCAGGCTAAGAACAAAGATGACCAAGCTATGGACAAAGGTAACGACTATGAACAAATATAATTATATTAGGAGCAATAGTGACCAAGCTATGGACAAAGAGGATCACACTCAGAACAAAGGTGACCAGACTATGAACAAAGATGACCAAGCTATGAACAAATGTAACCAAGCTATGGACAAAAGTGACTAGAATGAATAAAGGTAGCCAGGTTATGAGCAAAAGTGAGCAAGTTATGTTTAAAGGTGGCCAGTCTATAAGCATATGTAACTAGACTCCAAACAAGATGACCAAGCTATGAGCATAGGTGACCAGATTTTGAACATAGGTGACCAAGCTATGAACAAATGTAACCATTTTGTGAACGAAAGTGATCAAGCGATAAACATAGGTAACTAACATAAAGTGCAGTTTTGAACAGAAAAGAAACAAATAAGGATTGCAATTTATTACAATCAGACTGAGTTCAGATTAAGTTACAAAGTATAACTTTTGACCTTGAAATACATATTTATTTTATTTAAAAGCAATTTATTTGCTAAGAAATTGAAGTCTAACACTTCTGAGCTTCCTAGTTAATTATGAATTCTGAGTGATATACTTATTTCAGTAATTGTACTATTTTAATGTATTTCTCTAATTCTTGCATCGGAAAAGAAGTGAGTAGATTACTTTTCATTTGGTAATAAGCTTTATCATTATTTCATGCAATATTCATCAACATGGATATTTCATGTTATTTGGCTTAGTTTTCAGCTGGATAAAATATTATGTGTGGTAAAAAAGCTGATTGTGTATGTTTGTGTATAAGTATTTTTATTTATATTTGTTTCAGTTTATGCGTGTTTTATTCATTGTTCTATTTCATTTATTTGTTTATATTTTAATTGACCATTGACATTTTATTTTTATTATTTGTATCTATGATACAGTGCCTGATGTTTATATTTTCTTATTCATTCATTGTCTAATTTTCATCTTTCTTTCCTACCTCTAATGTTTAGACTGGTAAACACCACATGAAGAGTTGATTATTATCCACTCAGTCAGTTAACATATTGTGACCTGATGGCTTGCTATTTTGTGTGGAGATAACAAATGTCTACGAGCTCTATCTTTTTCTGAGACGTATCATCCTCATCACATCTATTTTTAGGTTCAGTGCTCAAGCTGCAGACTGACCTAAATTCATCTTTATATGTTGTTGACATCAGAATTATTCTTTGTTTCTATGTGCAGTGTTTCCATGGCGATGTACCAGTTATGCTCCTGATCATCTAATTCCCTGCAAGGTTTTCTTAGAAATCTGATTTCATAGCATTTCTCAAACAGTTCACGTGCTATATTTCTCAAAACACAAACATCTCAATTAGCTACATTTCTCAAACATTTCAATTAGCGACTTAGGCTTTTCTCACAAATCTCAATCAGCGGCTTATCTCAATCAACGGCTAATCTGAATTAATGGCTAATTTCAATTAACTTATTATCTCCCACATCTCAATTAGCTGCTTGTCTCAAACATCTCAATTAGCTGCTTGTCTCAAACATCTCAATTAGCTGCTTGTCTCAAACATCTCAATTAGCTGCTTGTCTCAAACATCTCAATTAGCTGCTTGTCTTAAACATCTCAATTAGCTGCTTGTCTCAAACATCTCAATTAGCTGCTTGTCTCAAACATCTCAATTAGCTGCTTGTCTCAAACATCTCAATCAGCTGCGTGTCTCAAACATCTCAATCAGCTACTTATCTCAAACATCTCAATTAGCTGCTTGTCTCAAACATCTCAATCAGCTACCTATCTCAAACATCTCAATTAGCTGCTTGTCTCAAACATCTCAATTAGCTGCTTGTCTCAAACATCTCAATTAGCTGCTTATCTCAAACATCTCAATCAGCTGCTTGTCTCAAACATCTCAATTAGCTACTTTTCTCAAACATCTCAATTAGCTACTTTTCTCAAACATCTTAATCAGCTACTTTTTTTTAAACATTTCTAGTAGCTACATTTCTCAATCATATTAATTAGCTGCTCAATCCAATTAACTACTTTTCTCACTTATCTCAATTTCGCTACTTTCTCAGTCAACTCAATTAGCTACTTAATCTCAAACATCTCAATTAGCTACTTAATCTCAAACATCTCAATTAGCTACTTAATCTCAAACAACTCAATTAGCTACTTAATCTCAAACAACTCAATTAGCTACTTAATCTCAAACATCTCAATTAGCTACTTAATCTCAAACATCTCAATTAGCTACTTAATCTCAAACATCTCAATTAGCTACTTAATCTCAAACATCTCAATTTTCTGCTTATCACAATCATCTCCTTTTCTCAAATATCTCAAATAGGTTTTTTTTATCTTCTTCTTCTTCTTCTGCATACGCAGTCAGACAGTAACCATTATTTTTTCGAAAAAAGCGGCGGTCATCCTGAGGCTGTCGACACTGCCATAGAGCTTGTCTTGTGGTTCCACTGGTGATGGCCACATCTGCTCTCTCTGATCCTCGTATGTCGGGCAGTTCTGCAGCAGATGTTCAGCGGTCATTTTCCCGGTACCACACGGGCATTCGTCGGTTCCACCTATCTTCAATTTGTTGAATAGGTGGTACCTCAGTCTGTTGTGGCCAGTGCGAAGTCTGAAGACAACGACCTGCTCTCTTCTGTTCAACTGGTAATATGCATCGTTTTTGGTGTAACTAGTATGTTCGGTTTCCCATTTGGTCATGTATCTGGCTTTAATAAGCCGTTTTGACTCTTCGTACGTCATACTAGTATCTGTTTGTGGTAGTCTTGCACCTTCTTTTGCCAGTCTGTCTGCCTCCTCGTTGCCTTGGATGTTGCAGTGTGATGGGACCCACTGTACCACTACTCTTTTTGGTGCGGACTGCTGGCATAGTTGACAGAGTGCTGCTCTTAAGTCATTAAGCTCAGTGTTTTTCTGGCTTTTTATCGCTGTGACTACGGCCAGAGCATCTGTAAGAAGGACTATATGGCTTTCATTTTCTTTATGTGTCACCATTTCTTCCACTGCCCCCTCAGTGCCTCTGCCTCCGCTCTGTAATTGCTTGTGTACTTACCAGTGGCGAATGACAGTGTTATTTTTCTGCCATTTGGTAGGTTCAGGAATGCTCCTGCCCCTCCGTTCTGTGTAGTGTCTGTTACAGAACCGCCGATGTATGCATGGGTCCAGTCCATGCTTGGGTAGTTTTTCGATATAAAGCTTAGGGTAGTATCTCTCCTTTCTTTTTCAGTCTGGCAGTTTTTGTTTCCAATACCTGGTATATTTTCTACCACCTCTGGAAATATATCTTGCCTCCAGGTAGGTTTTCGTACAGTAGTGATGGGCTTTGGTGTTGTTAGTGCGTTTATGGGATCTTTGTGCATCTTTGCTTTGGCTATTTCTGCAAAGTTTCTCCGCTTTAGTTTCCCATTTCCCAAATTGTTTAGTCTCTGGTGCATTGGATGGTCGGTCAGTCTTCGGAGTTTCTCTGACTGCAGCTGGGCTCTGCAGTCTCTTCTATCGGTCATGGGTTGCAGCTTTGTAATCTTTTCAAGTTCTACAATTGGCGTTGACTTCATGCCTCCTGTTATAACTCTCATGGCTTGGTTTTGAAGTTTGTTAACTTTATCGAAGTTCGCCTTCGCTGCTGTTGTCCATGCCGAAATGCCATACTCGAGAACCGGTCTCACTCTTCCAGTGTACAGTTTCTTTAGTATACTGTTTTTTTGTTTTTTTAAATCTGAAATGCCTCATTTAGCTATGTTTATCGAACTTCTCATTTAGCTATATTTCTCAAGCATTTCATTTAGCTACTTTTCTCATGCTTGTGAGACATGGACAATTACAGCTGACCTGCAGCGGAGGATACAGGCCTTGGAGATGAGATGTTTCTGAAGACTTCTAAATGTCAAGTACAAAGATCGAGTTACAAATGAGGAAATATGAGATAGAATTACAACAGCAATAGGGCCTTTTGAAGACCTTGGCAACTGTAAAAAGAAGGAAACTTGCTTGGTACGGTCACATATCGAGATCAAATGGTCTTGCAAATATGATATTGCACAGAAAGTTGCAAGACAGGCGGCAAAGAGGCCATCCAAAAAAGAGGCGGGAGGACAATATAAATGAATGGACCAATCTCCGACTAGAAGAGGCACAGTCAGCGACCACTGATAGATGGGATGGCGTGCGGTTGTGAGGATGTCTTCATGTGTGCCCCAACGACCTCACTGGTTACGGGATGGTCTGACCTGACCTGAACCTGACTTTTCTCAAACATGTCACCTCACATTTTTTAAGCTATTTAATTTCCATGTGGGACAAAACAATCAGAAAATGGGTAACTCCTTAGAAAGCCTTTTTTTACTTGACTAATACTAGGTATCTACTTGAGATGTTGAACAGCGGGACATTGTACATTGTATTTATATTCTTACTATGTTTGTTATTATATATGTAGCTGCTGACATGATTTGTAACCAGTATTGTTGTTTTCATAAGCTGCTCAAACAGAGTGCTATGTTCTATTTATTCACTATTCATTCTTTTTGAAACCAGCAGAAAAGAAGACTTGGAGATCATTGTTTTTATAATGCATGCTTCAAACAAAATTATGAAAATAATTGCAATGCTAAATATCATTCTTCAGATATGCAATAAAAATAATATTCAAGTCATAAAGTTATAAATTTTCATTTATTGGCCAATAGAAAAGTAGAACAGACAGGCCAAATCAGAGAGGAAAGGCAAAACTATAAAACAAATAGAGATACCCTACACGAGAAGCACCTTGACCCATGTATGTCAGTGGCTGCAACTTGAGTAGCAACAACAGAAAAAGTGCACATTTAAATTAACTAAGTGTAACACTCTATTATGTCACCAGTACAAAAGAGTTGTGATACAGTGGGGGATCCCACTATTTTGCGAGCATCTGATTAGTGTAGTGGCAGAACACTCACTTATCACGGCAAATGTACAGGGTTCAACTCCCACAAACATCACGCTCCAGTCGACACGGCTGTAAATGGGTACTTGGCATATGCCTAGGGAAGTAAAAGGCAGAGAGAGAAGAAACTGGTGACCATACCTCATACAAGCTGTGGCTTAGTATACTAGCCTCTAACAACTAAATTCCCAGAAAGTGTAACTACTATGGGAAAACCTTTGCTTTATTTACTTATTTGCAATTTCCCTGAAAAAGGAAGATTGTCAAAAAAAAAGGTTGAAGGCTACCTCAACCTGATATAAGCATAATTTATTAAATTGTCAAGTAGTTAACTTGGTGCATGAACAAGTGAGAAGAAAGGCATTCACTTCTACATAACAAATTATGCATATTACTAGCTCAGCGGAAGTTCATAGGCGCCTCAGTCTCTATAGAGCATGCATGTGGCGCCATATAAGTTTTTGTCCAGCTCTGTCTCCTGTGTTTCAACACTGTCTGCTTCAGAGAAAGTGAACAAGTGATAATCATCAATAAGACTTCACATAGTATGAGATATCATATATTCAACAAACTGTTTTGTTTTTAAAAATCGACTTCATTGCACTGCAGGCTCATAGGTGTTCAGTATCTCTCAGTAAATGGCAAAGAGTATGGATACTGATGCTCCCAGCTTTGCTCGACCTTTGTTTGATTTCAAAATTGTGCAGTCTGTGAAATGCTGATTCATTCATTGCAGTGGCATCATCCAACAATCAGTCATTTATAGACTAGAAAATATCACCTCTTTCTATCTTTAATTTGTCCATAAAGAGTAGTTGTTTGGCCAAGATGTCTTTTCTTTCATTGTCTAAAGCACCAGCAGGACGGACAATAGATCCACTTCAACCACTGGAGTGAGTATCCACTCATGTCTTAGACAGTCAGTCTGTACATGATTACTGACATTGTTAAAGATGTCTTAAATAGTCACACCAGAGCTTAGGTCACCACCTTTATCTTCATTCTCATACTGGAGGTTATTGTTATGTATGCTCCACTCTGCTCTGCTCAGCAACAACCTGAATTCTCAAAGAAGCCCCAACCTGATTTCTAACTGCGTAGCATTGAGCCATCGGTATATATGCCAGCATCATTCTCCTGAGTGTCAGCACTTATCAGTTGGTTACCCTTAAGCTCTACTTTCTTATTGCACAACTCTCAGAATTTCTTGTCTGGAGTTATGATGACTCAATGGTAATATGTCATTATATCACTATTGTGGAGCAATTCTTCTCCCTTGACTATCAGCTTGACTGCAGTCACCTGCTAAGTTGTTCTCTCTGCCTGGTAAGGATAAAATTCTGACTATATGTTTTTGTTGATAGTGATAGGAAATTCAATACCAATTGATGTTTAAAAATCTCATACTTTCATTAGCTTGTGTGCATTTTTTGTGACTATGTTGTATCAATTACTATTTGCTTTATTTTTATCAAGTTAATATCTCTCACAGCAACACTTTCACCAGCCAATTTTTGTATCCTGCTCCTTAACCTATTTCCTTTCTCCTGTAGTAATTTATAATAGATGTCTTTTACAAGTGTTTACATGCGTCATTTTCTGTACAGTTCCTGAGTAAACTTAATAGTTGAACATTTCTAGAAATCTTGATAAGATGATGTTTTTTTGTTTAAGTTGAGTGACAACTTGTATTTTGGTATTTTACTGGCTGTTATTTGTTATTAGATGATCTTCATGGCATGCTGATATTAGATGTTTATATTTGTGTTTGAAGCTGTTTATTATATTTTTTCATTACATGTGTGATATACATCAGCTATATCAAGCAATATCTTAAGTTTGCTTAGTGACAGTCATATTACTATAATTTACCACTCATTGACCAACCAAAAAATTGATTCATCATTATCATGTAATTTGTTCTTTATAATGCATCACAGTCTGTCTGAAAGAAACTCTTTCCCTTGCCAAAACTCCAGTCTCCATCACAGTCATACCCTGGATATCTTGGTACCATTGTCTTCTTGGTCTATCCCTGCCTCTTTTTCGTGGCACCATACATTCCATCACTGTTCTCTCAAGACCATTGTGTCTCTTGATGTGACCAAAGTATTTACATTTTCTGGCCAAAATGAAATTGATGAACCAGTTCTCAATGTTCAAATCTTGTCGAATGTCTACATTTGTCTTTTTCTGTGTCCTGGGCAATCTGAAGATCTTTCTGTAAAATTTTGACTTAAAGGATTTGATTTTTTGTCTAGAAGTTTTGGGAATCATCCATGATTCGCAGCCATATGCTGTCACAGGAAAAAACACAGGCTCTCGAGATTTTCCCTTTGTCGTTTTGTTGGTGCTCTGCCATAATTTCTTCAGACTGTTCGGCCTCTGCATTGCCATGGCTAGTCTTCTCTGATTTCTTTCGAGCAGTCACCATTTTTGTCAATTCTGGAGCCCGGATATTCAAAATGCATGACCTGATCTATTTCCTCACCACCCACTGCAAATTTATGTTGACATCATATTTTGTCGGTGGTCATTATCTTTGTTTTATTTGTTTTTATAAACAGGTTTTGATCTTTACTATCTTCATTTACGGCAGAAATTAGCTGCTCTAGCCCTTCTGTACTTCTTGATAGTATCACTGTGTTGTCTGCGTATAGTAACTCTGGAATCTTGTAACCGCCAATCATAATTGTATCAAAACTTTCAGTTTTCTCGTCTTCTCTAACATTTCTCATTTTACATTTTGCATATATGTTGTATAAATAAGGTGAGAGAATACATCCCTGTCTTACTCCCTTTTATACGGGGAACCAATCTGATGTTTGTCTAAATACTCGGACAGCGGCTTGTTGATCTTGGTATAATGTTTCAATGAGATGGATAATATGCACAGGAAATCCTTTTTCTTTCATGATGTTACATAGATTT
The DNA here is from genome assembly GCA_036924085.1 of Ariolimax columbianus. Classification (NCBI taxonomy): domain Eukaryota; kingdom Metazoa; phylum Mollusca; class Gastropoda; order Stylommatophora; family Arionidae; genus Ariolimax; species Ariolimax columbianus. Next base: position 20,854,669 of record JAVGWX010000004.1, on the reverse strand, counting down.
TGAGGTTTTACCGTATCAAAGGCCTTGGTGCAATCAATGAAACATGTGTACAGGTCTACATTAAACTCTGAATTTTTCATAGAAATTCCTCATATTGAATATACGAACCCTGGTCCCTCTATCTTTCCCAAAACCTGCTTGGACTAAGTGAATTTCAGATTCAAACCTTTTCTCTATCCTTCTTAATAGGTTCTGCAAGAGTATCTTGCTAGCATGGGGGTTTAGCGCGATAGTTTGGTAGTTTGTGCGCAGCTTTAGATTGCCCTTTTTTTTCCATGCTTTCGGCCACTCTGTAATGTGCCAAATCTGTTTACACAGTTTGTAATCAACTTTAGCACTGGCCTCCCCTTCTGCTTGTATTAGCTGTGCTTGGATATTATCACATTCTCGGGACTTTCCCTTTTTCAGGCTTTTGTTTGCTGAGCGTACTTCCTCCAATGTTGGTTTAGGTTCTTTCTCGTCTTTTGGTAGGATTTTAGCTGAGCGCTTTGTGTTATCTTCATACATGGTTCTGCAGTAATCTCTCCATCTATTCAGTATGTCTTTGGTTTCTGTTAGTATGTTATCCTCTTTATCGTTGATGACCTGCGGAACCGGATGGAATTACCTTGTCAGTGTTCTTATCACCTTAAAGGCATCTCCCTCCCTGCCTTGTTGCTGTAGATTTTCAATGTCCTTACAGGTGTCCACTATGTATCTTCTTTTATCTTTTCTTATTTCTCTGCTAACTTTTCTTGTGCAGTTTTTATATGCTGTGTTGGTCCACTGACTTCCCATTTGTTTTAATTGTTTCCTTTCTTCAATGAGTTTCAGTGTTTAGTCTGAGATAAAGCTCTGTTTCTTGTGCGACATCCTGGGAATCATTTCGTTCACTGTCGTGATTAAAATATATCTTGCATGTGCTCTAAATTCATCAGATGTCATCTCTTCATGTGCTGCAAGCAATGCCTCAAATTTGTTGTCTACTTTGATGTTGTATTCAGTAGGTATTACTGTTACATTGAAGGGTATTGGCTGGAAATCTTTGTTAATCCTATGAAGTCTTGTCTTGAAAACTAAAGAGGAAGACAAGAAATTTAACAATAATTCAAGTTTATGCACCAACATCAGCACCTGATTATTGAGAAATGGAAGATTTATATGACACCTTACAAGAAACAATGGAAAAGTAAAAAAAAGAGACATCTTGATCATCACTGGAGAAATTGATTAGCATCAAATTATTTGCTTCAGAGAAATCTTAAAGAGTATCATTCCCTTAATTCTGTCTCAATTCTATGCCTTCTTCTTCTTCAACAAAAAAGGACATTGTGTCATAATTTACAGCAAGGCTACACTATCTGTGCCTTTTGGCCTAATACATCTAGTTTAGCTAGTCTTTTTGGGCATTGTGTTTGCCTTCCCACTGCAATCCCTAATTTCTTAGCTAGACTACACTAGTACTGACAATCCTTAATCTCTTAGCTAGACTACACTAGTACTGACAATCCTTAATCTCTTAGCTAGATTACACTAGTGCTGGCAATCTCTAATCTCTTAGCTAGACTACACTAGTACTGACAATCCTTAATCTCTTAGCTAGACTACACTAGTACTGACAATCCTTAATCTCTTAGCTAGACTACACTAGTGCTGGCAATCCTTAATCTCTTAGCTAGATTACACTAGTGCTGGCAATCTCTAATCTCTTAGCTAGGCTACACTAGTGCTGGCAATCTCTAATCTCTTAGCTAGACTACACTAGTGCTGACAATCTTTAATCTCTTAGCTAGGCTACACTAGTTCTGGCTGTTTCCAGAATTGCCACGGAGGCAGAATAAGGCCTTGGTCAGCTCTGGTTTGCTGACTCTGATGCAAGCAGCCATTTATGAGTCACTGACTGCTGTCAGCTCATTCATTGTGCTGCATCTTTCCCCCCAGTTCTATGCCTTTATGTTATATTAATAATAATAAAATAATAACTTGTGATTACATTCATACAATTTGCATAAATAATTGTAAAGGTGAAACACTTCTGTACCTCAAGTTCTAATGTTTATTTGTTACGGATGACTTAGACACTACTAGTGATGGAACATGGGACATGATCTGAGTATGTGAGGCCCATTTGTGAACAACACCAACAAATGTTTATTACTTGTCAGTTATGTATATTATAAAATATTTTAATAATTTATTGTAAATAATATATTTTAAATATTTTTAAATATTATGTATTTATTAAATATTTTTATTGTTTTGATTTGAAAGTACTTTTCTTACCCACAAAGTTAGAATTAGCTTAGGCTTTCTTTAACACTAACTTTTATTCTTGACATTGTAGGGTGTTTCTGGACAAACAGGTGAAAGAGGTCCTGAAGGACCATCTGGACCAAAAGGCGATTCTGTGAGTATTATTCATTTGAAAACCTTTGTTTAAAATGAAATTAAAAATATACGAAAATATGATGTTATGGCTTAACTTAACTTAACATCTTTATACTGGTTTAGAAGAGTCTGCAGCAAGAAGACTCTGCAGAGTTCATCCCTGTAAACTTAATTTTTGTATACTGAATGTTTATCTATTTATTAATTTCAGTGTCAAATAAGGCAATTTGTATGTGTACAAGATTTGTTTCTTCACTATTATAACAGATAATTAGGTACAGATATGCAAGATTCACATTTTTTACCACTCTAAACATTTAAACTGTGTATGTTTCTGAATTATGTTTTTGAAGTGCAATGTGTCATGTCTGCAGGCAGTGTTTTTTCCTACTTTTGTCATTTCATTCACTCAATTAAAAAGTTAATGTAGGATTGTGTCTGCCTGTCTGTCTGTGTCTTATTCATCTGTCTGTCTCTATCTATTCTGACTGTTTGCATACCAGCATGTCTGTCCATCTATCTGCCTGTCAATTTGTTTGTCCATCTGTTCATTCATCTGTATTTCTATTTCTCTTTTTTTCTTTGTTCCCACTCTTCAGAGCATAATGTACTGCTCTTGCCTTAATTTGCTTTGGCAGTCTAATTTAGAGATGATTTTTAAGTGTTCATCCCTGCTAGATAAATCTTTGTCAGGTCAATGAAGGCAATAAAAAAGAACAGATTATGCTCACATGCCTTTTCCTGAAGTTGTTCAGAGAAAAAATCATGTTGATTGTTGATCTGTCAGACCTGAAAACACACTGTGACACCAGATACAGATGCTCAGCTAATTTTTTTAGCAGGAGTAAGATTACTCTTGTGAAAACTTTGCCTACAACACTGAGCAGAGAAACAACTCAATAGTTATTATAGTCACTTCTGTCACCTTTATTTTTGTATAATGTTACAATCTGTGCATCTCTCACATCTTGAGGTATAAACTACTATGACTAATAGTATCATTCCTTGAGGTCATGAAAGGAACAGTCCTGTTTGATGATAGTATATCACAACAATTTGATATTCATAAAGGTGTTAAGCAAGTCTTTTCCTGCCCTGAACACTGTTGAGAATTTTCTTTGCTCTGCTACTGAAGTATGCATTTGGTAATGCAAATGAAGGAATCTGCCTTTACAAAAAGTCAGATGATTGGCTGTTTAACCTTGCAAAGCTCAAGACCAAAACAAAGATCATGAAGGTCACCACCAGGGACTTGCTTTTCACTGATGTTGTTGCAATTGTCACCCACAGTCAGTAGGAACTTCCGAGCTTGATAGATCACTTCTCTAAGATATGCAAAGATTTTGGTCTCAGCAAAACAAATGTGTTGGGCCAGGACATAGATGCCATGTCAACCCTTGCATCAATAATTATGAATTGGCAACTGTGAACCAATTCACATATCTGTGGTCCATCATCAACGACAACCTCTCTCTAGATCTAGAAATTGACAGTTGCATCGGCAAAGCTGTTGCCACATTTTGTCATCTCACAAGGTGTGTTTGAGAAAACCAGAAGATTACAATTAAAACCAAGGCCATGGTTTACAGTGCATGTGTCGTCAGTACACTCCTATATGGCAACAAAACTTGGTCAACCTGGGCCAAACAAGAGTAAAAGGTTAACATCTTCCATTTACACCACCTGTGACCCATTCTTGGAATTACATTGAGGGACAGAGTGACAAATGCATAGGTGCTCTTTTGCACAAATCTACTATCTTAGCCAGATCTTCCCACTGCGATCCCTACTCTCTTAGCCAGACTACACTAGAGCAGGTTGTTTCCAGACTTGGATGGGGAATAGAGTCTTGGTCAGCTGTGGTGTGCTGATCCTGATATGAGATGCCAGCAATGAGTCACTAACTCCTGTCGGCTCATTTCCTGCCTGATAATTGTTTGAAACCATTCAATTTTTTACTATCTAGGGACTTCAAGGCCCGCTTGGTGTACCAGGTAACAATGGTGAGAGAGGTTTGCCAGGCAGAGATGGCATTGATGGAATACCTGGTGCCCTGGGACCCATTGGACCACCTGGGCCACCAGGTCCACCAGGCTCAGGCTCTGGAGCTAGAACAAGCTTCATACCTGATGGTGAGGGTAGCGGCGAAGAATTTTTTGTAAGTTTATCAGCAGTGTAAATGTTGTTAGACAATTATATTATTTACTCATGTCTCATTGTACATGATTTTTGTTGTTGTAAACAAGCTTACGTAGTCTAATTTTTAAAATTTATGTAAAATACTACAGACAATTTATAAATAAGGGAGATAATATGAAAACGACCTGCCCTGTTATTAAGAGTGCTAAACCCGACATCATGATTTCTTAATTTCTTGTTGTGTCTTTTATTATAATTTTAGCAGCATTTCTTAGATAATTTTCCGCATATGTTGTGCACCTGCATTTAAATTATACCTCTTTTTGTCAATGATCATTATGTAACGTCCTTTGCAGAACGTCGCTCTCACAATGGCCGATCTGTAAGACTCTCGATCTCTAACCAGAACTCCCGCCTCTGTCGTTGCCATCTTCAGGACCTCTGTGATGTCTTCTATCCATCTTTTCCTCGGTCTGCCTCTGCCCTGTTTTCCAGGCACTTACCCTTCAGTACCAATCTCTCTAGGCCATTATGACGTTTGATGTGGCCAAAATATTTGAGCTTTCTGGACAAGATATTGATTACTAACCAATTTTCCTCGATATCCAGTTCTTGTAGGATATCTGCATTTTTCCTTTTAGCTATCCGTGGTATTTTGAGTACCCTTCTGTAGCATTTTAATTCAAAAGATTCAATCCTTTTCCTAAGTGTTTGTACGATAGTCCACGTTTCACATCCGTACGCTGCCACTGGGAAGATGCAATTCCGCCGGATTTTTATGTTCGTCATTTTATTAGAATTCTGCCATAAATTTATAATTTTGTTCAACCTCTGCATTGACATAGCCATTCTTCATATGACTTCCTTCAGGCAATCTCTATTGTTGCTTATAATTGAGCAGAGGTACCTCCTTAAACATGTACTTTTTGTGTAATCATTGCCAAGTAACGACAAACAATGTAATGATGATGAGAGACGAGGCAGGTGGATAAGATAGATGTATGAATTTATTTTGTGATCATCACAGAGGATGGAAGGTGTGTAACCAAAATAAAGAACAGAATGACACTAGCTTAAGCTGATGTTAAAAAAATAAGGAACGTACTAATTAAAAAGTCCTTGATACTGAAAATGAGAAAAAGATTTGTGCAGTGTTATATAGACCGAATATTGCTTTATGGAAGTGAGTCCTGGAAAATGAATAAGCATAGAATTTTCATGCTGCTACAGAAATATGGTTCCTTGAGAAGAATGCATGTACCTTGACAGCGAAGAAATGGCATGTCAAACTGGATAGAAAAATAGAGCATCTAAAGTGTTTTTAATACTCAAAAGATAGATGGCTGTAATCATTTAAAAAAACTCTGTATTAGATCCTGAGTTGAAAACTGTGTAGCCTAGTGGTTAAGTGACACAGCTCACAATCCAAATGGGCTGGATTTGCTCCCAAGTTACAGCACTCGCCGTTACCCCGAGGAAACAAACCCTTAGAAAATGAAGGAGGAAACAGACCCGTAAATATAAAATGCATGTCGAATTCGGATGCACAGGGCCGACAGGTACAAAATAAAAACATAGTGCAATGCAAACTGTCTTAGGGAATAGAGAAATAAGACGAACAAAAAACAAAAAATTTTTTTAAAAAAAGATCATGAGTAAAAAATATTGAATGTAACATTACTTTCAATATAAAAGAATATTCACTGGAATTTGAACACAAAGAAGTACTTAATTTACATAATAAAAACATAATGGAATAGAAAGTGTTATCAGAATCAGCAAGATAACCATGTATGAAGTACCAAAGCATTTTGCAATCTATTAGGACTTAGAGACAAAGATAATGACTACCGATAAAACACAATGTCAGCATAAATTTACAGTGGGTGGTGAGGAAATAGATCAGGTCACACATTTTGAATATCTGGGCTCCAGAATTGACAAAAATAGTGACTGCTCGAAAGAAATCAGAAGAAGACTAGCTATGGCAATGCAGAGACTGAACAGCCTGAAGAAATTATGGCAGGGCACCAACAAAACGATAAAAGTAAAAGTCTTGAGAGCCTGTTTTTCCTGTGGCAGCTTATGGTTGTGAAGCATGGACGATTACCAAAACTTCTAGACAAAGAATCGAATCCTTCGAGTCAAAATGTTACAGAAAGATCCTCAGAATACCCTGGACAGAGAAAAGAACAAATGTAGACATTCAGCAAGAGTTGAGCATAGAGGAGAACTGGTTTATCAATTCCATTTTGGCTAGAAAATGCAAATACTTTGGTCACATCAAGAGACACAATGGTCTTGAGAGAACGGTGATGGAAGGTATGGGGCCAGGCAAAAGAGGAAGGGGTAGACCAAGAAGACGATGGCACCAAGATATTCAGGAATGCCTGAGTATGACAGTGGCGGAAGCTGGTGTTTTGGCAAGGGAACGAGTTTCTTTCAGACAGACTGATGGGAGCGACGTACTACAAAGGACATGCTACATGATGATGATGAGGACGTAGAGAGAATGATAACATCATAAGTCAAGGCCATGCCAAATATAAGGTCAAGAGAGAGAGCAAGACAAAGGAAACTGTAGAACAAATCAAAGGGACCAAAAGGAGAAGTGGATGGACAACACATAAATGAAAGAAATATTCAAATGGTAACGATTTTTATCATGAGCTCGTTTGAAAAATATTGACAGATAACACAGAAAAACCATTTTTGTTATGTATTTCAGAACCTTCCTGGATTGCCAGGACCACCAGGACCAGTAGGCCCACAAGGTCCACAGGGAATTCAAGGGCTTAGAGGTCCAACAGGTGACCCTGGTCTTCGGGGAGAGCCAGGTTTATCTGGTGTACCAGGAGCTAATGGAGAAAGGGTAAAGCCATTCAGTGTTAATGAATAGCTATAGTGTTATGTTAATGTTAACTGCTTTCTTTTTAAGGTACGGTCATCAGCTGCTTTGATCCAGCATACACCGGTTTGAGCACATCTTTGTTTTCCTTTCCAGGTGACTAAATATACTCATATTAGCATCCAGACTTCTATTCCATGCAGTAAAACACTAAAACTGCAGACATAATTGTTGTATTTTGCACCTTTTTTTACATATGTCAATCTGTATGACAAGCAGGCCTGTAAATCTACATCCAAAATATGATCCTTTGTTGATGATGATATTGAATGCCCACAATCAGTAAGATTTCTCTTTTGTGCCCTGTGAAAGGAGCGTTAAGTGGCAGGTTGCAGTAGCTTTCCTCACATCTCAAGCATGCTGATGATGGTGGACCATGGTCCTCTAGGCAGTTGTACTATGCTTGGCTTTATTTGCGTGTTATCCACTAATACAGGGATCATGTCAATCCCTCACCTCCAAATATGATTCTTTGAATATTCAGTTCTTTGACAGACCTGTGTCCAATTCATCAAATTGCAAGTTGACAGGGCAGGGCCATGCTTTGGCCGTCATAGAATTGTTCATATCAATTTCAATTTCCTATTTTAAAGTATATATATATATATAATTTATATATTTGAACTGATTTATTGGGTGAAACTGTGCTTGGCAAGCAAACACAACTGAACCACGAATGCTGACTTCTTTTTCTTATTTTTTCAAAGTCCTAGAAAATGAGCAATTCACTGTTAGTTTTATATTTACTAGTTTTATATTTAGAATTTTATATGGCTACTTCACACTCGAGGGGCGCGCACAGTTAATAGCAAGCAATTCCCTATTTCTTGTGATAACAGTGTGCCATTGGTTCGATCCATGTCCAGAGACTAAAAAAAGTCTGCGTCGTGATTTTAATCAAGGACTGGTTCTCCAATCAACCCAGCTGTAAATGGGTACCTGACACATGAGCTAGGAATGGCACTGGCCATCCCACCTCTCACAGGCAGTGACTTAGTACAATGGAGTCTTCAAAAACTCCATTTCCAACCAGCGATTAATTCTGCTTAAATTCCCTTCTTTTTTTTTTTTAACTTCACACTCAGCAGGTTATTGACCTTGTGTGAATGGAGAGATTTAGATGCCATGAGCTGGAGAGTCTTCAACCTTAGAAGGATTTTAACATTGCTTTCTCAATGCAGAATCTAGTCATTTCTTTCTAATGTACACCAAATCACAGAGCATGCATCTAATATAGTCAGTCCTGGAACTTGTACTTTATAAATATACTTGCTATATTCACTGACATTTTGTCCAATGCATTGGTCAGTATTGTATTTAGGGGATGTCATATCTCAGCTCAGAGTGATGGTATAAAACTTCAGCCAGTCTCACAGATTATAATGATCAACTTTACTTTGTTCACTGAAACAGGATAGGATCACAACTGTTATTATCTTCTTCTTCTTTTTGATTCTGCTGTTTTGCCTTTCAGCTTCAGATTATGAAGAGATCTCTAGAAAGAGCCTCACTGTGTGTCTGCCTCATACACAGTGACATTCACAGCCTCAGATATTTCCATAAACCACATTTTTCATGGTCGGCTTATGAACTTGAGTCTGTTGAATCTAAATAGCATTGCTTGTTGAGGGATGCTGTGTAGTGGTAGCCTTGTTAGGTAGCCAAACCAGTGTAGTTGCTGTCTTTTGATGTAGCCTAATATTGACTTTGTTACCACTAGTCTCCTGATGTCATCGTTTCTAATCCTATCTGTCCTTGTTACACTCAATATTTTTCACAGATATTTCATTTCTGTAGATTGTCAGCCTAGTGTTCCTGCTTCCCAATATGCCTCTCTCCTCACCCTTCCCTTTCCCTCCTTAATACACACACTTTTGTACAAAGCGACCTCAAATGAAAACCTCAAAAGTGGGATAGAAAATAGAAAAACCATGCCTTTGTATTGTCACACTTGTTAATATGGTTGCTAAGCATGTCAAGAGTGTCCTGCATGTGCCATACAATGCAAACTTCTTCTTCTTCTTTGTTCGCTCTCAATCTCCCGCTACCAAGCCCTGAAAAAAGCTTTGAAAGTAGCGGAATGTAGTCCAGAGAACGGAATGCGTTGTGTCGTGGTTTACAGCTTGACTGCGATATTTGCACCTTTCGGTCCAACACATCCGACTTCAGCAAGCATTTTTTGAGTACCGGGTTAGCATTCCCTCTTCGATCCCTTCTTCTTAGCCAGTCTGCCCTGCTGCAGCCTGTTATCCAGGATCACTGCGTGGAGGTGTAGAAGGGTCTTGGCAGCTCTGGTTCGCTGACCCTGACACAAGCAGTCAGCTATGGATCTCTGACTGCTGCAGTTTATGCGCTGCTCAGCATCTTGATCCCACAGTGCAAACAAACAACATGACTTCATAATTGCAGGTATAAGATGGCAATCTCACTAATGACATGCACCGAAGAGGAGCAGCATTCTGTTATCCATTTTTTGAGCAGCTAAGGGAAAACCTTAAGAAATTCATCGATGAATAAAGGTCCAAAATGGTGATTCATGCATTTCACTCCAACAAGTGTATTAGGGAAGTAGGAAGATTTACAGTGGTGTGAGTTCTGTGACAGACTGTTCAGAGCTGAGTCAGGCTCACCAAGTAGTGACCCCAGAGTTGATTGCAGTCATTGACTATCTCGCAATGAAAAATGGCAGATTGACAGTGAATGACATTGTTGGAGTGAAATACATGCATCCCCATACTGGATCTTCATTCGCCGATGAATTTCTACAAGTTTCATCCATTTGCTACTCCAAAAATGGATAATAAAACGCTGCTCCCCTTTTGTGCATGTCAAAAGTAGGACGGCCATCTTTTAACTGCAATTATGACATCATGTTGTTTGCCTTGACATCCTTAGCAACCATTAAACAAGTTACCATACAAAGGCATGGCTTTTCTCATTTCTATCCCACTTTTAAGGTTTTCACTTGAAGCTCCCTCGTGTATGTATATTCATGAATATGTTGTGCCCAGGATTATAGTGATAGAATAGCTTATATATTTCTGAAAATAATTTCCACCAGATTGAGATTAACTCACGTTGTTTGTCAATGCCATTGTTATTGTATGTTGACAAGGGACCAAACAGGCACATAACAAACACATTTGTTTATGGACTTGTTAGTTGACCTCTCATCAACCCTGTATATGAAAAGGCTGTGGATCACAGTGCGGTATTAACCACAATGGCTAGGAATTGCATATACTGGCACAGCACTATTGCTGATGGTGTTCAGAGACATGGCGCATCAAGAATAGATGAGGTCATCCAGAGACAATCGCCCCGCAAGTCAACTCACATTAACCCCTTTTCACCCCCTATGGAAGAATGTGTCTTAATTCCCTGTACAAAGTGCAACAGAGAATTCAAGGCTCAGATTGGCTTATTTAGCTATCTTTGAACTCATGAGAATGGAATGTATGATAAACACCAGACTGATGTGGCATCTGGAAGAAATACGAATACTAATTCCACAGCAAGCAGGCTTTAGACAGCACAGATCCACTGAGGACCAGGTCATCCTCATAGCCCAGGAAATAGAAGATGCCTACCAGGCACAGAAACACACAGTAGCGGTCTGGGTGGACCTGGAAAAGGCATTTGACAAAGTCAGGAAAGATGGACTTAGAGTTAAGCTAAGAAGAAGTGATGTCTGTGGGAAAATGTACAAGTAGATCAACCACTACCTCAAAAACAGAACGGCCAGAGTCCAAGTACAAGGGCAGATGAGCAAAAAGGTGACACTCGAGCAGGGAGTACCCCAAGGGGGAGTACTGTCACCCACACTCTTCCTGGTGTATATAAACGACATTACAGAGAATATACCAAGAAGAGTCCATAGCTCAATGTTTGCAGACGATCTTGCTATGTGGACCTCTGAAAAGAATCTCACCATAGCAAGAAATCGGATGCAGCAGGCCCTAACATCGCTGGAAGAGTGGGCGAACTCATGGCTGGTCAAAATAAACGAGGAGAAAACCACCTGTACAATATTCTCGCTTTCAATCAAACCCCAAAGCACCAAATTGAGTCTAAATGGCAAATTCCTGCAGCCAAACGACAACCCAAACTATCTGGGAGTCACATTTGATCGGCGCATGCCATGGAAAAGTCAGATCGAGAGAAACCGAATGAGAGCCAGAGAAAGAATGGCAATCATGAGGAAACCAGCTGGCACAAGCTGGGGAGCAGACGAAAGCATACTAAAGAAACTGTACACTGGAAGAGCGAGACCAGTTCTCGAGTATGGCATTGCGGCATGGACAACAGCAGCAAAGGCGAACTTCGATAAAGTTAGCAAACTTCAAAACCAAGCCATGAGAGTTATAACAGGAGGCATGAAGTCAACGCCAATTGTAGAACTTGAAAAGATTACAAAACTGCAATCCATGACCGATAGAAGAGACTGCAGAGCCCAGCTGCAGTCAGAGAAACTCCGAAGACTGACTGACCATCCAATGCACCAGAGACTAAACAATCTGGGAAATGGGAAACTAAAGCGGAGAAACTTTGCAGAAATAGCCAAAGCAAAGATGCATGAAGATCCCATAAACGCACTAACAACACCAAAGCCCATCACTACTGTACGAAAACCTACCTGGAAGCAGGATATATTTCCAGAGGTGGTAGAAAATATACCAGGTATTGGAAACAACAACTGCCAGACTGAAAAAGAAAGGAGAGATACTACCCTAAGCTTTTTATCGGAAAACTACCCAAGCATGGACTGGACCTATGCCTACACCGACGATTCTGTAACAAACACTACACAGAACGGAGGGGCAGGAGCATTCCTGAACCTACCAAATGGCAGAAAAATAACACTGTCATTCGCTACTGGTAAGTACACAAGCAATTTCAGAGCGGAGGCAGAGGCACTGAGGGCGGCAGTGGAAGAAATGGTGACACGTAAAGAAAATGAAAGCCATACAGTCCTGCTTACAGACGCTCTGGCCGTAGTGACAGCGCTAAAAAGCCAGAAAAACACTGAGCTTAATGACTTAAGAGCAGTACTCTGTCAACTATGCCAGCTGTCCGCACCAAAACGGGTAGTGGTACAGTGGGTCCCATCACACTGCAACATCCAAGGCAACGAGGAGGCAGACAGACTGGCAAAAGAAGGTGCAAAACTACCACAAACAGATACTAGTATGACGTACGAAGAGTCAAAACGGCTTCTCAAAGCCAAAATACATGACCAAATAGGAAACCGAACATACTGGTTACTCCAAAAACAATGCCTATTACCAGTTGAACAGAAGAGAGCAGGTCGTTGTCTTCAGACTTCGCACTGGCCACAATAGACTGAGGTACCACCTATTCAACAAATTGAAGATAGTTGGTACCGACGAATGCCCATGTGGTACCGGGAAAATGACCGCTGAACATCTGCTGCAGAACTGCCCGACATACGAGGATCAGAGAGAGCAGATGTGGCCATCACCAGTGGAACCACAAGACAAGCTCTATGGCAGTGTCGACAGCCTCAGGATGACCGCCGCTTTTTTCGAAAAAATAATGGTTACTGTCTGACTGCGTACGAAGAAGAAGAAGAAGAAGAAGAACTCATGAGAACAGTTTACAGTGAATGCTGACAAAAGGGTCCTCATCGACTATGATGAACGAACAACATATGCAAAGGCATTTGGAGGTGGACTTTATATGCACATAGAAGAGAGCAAGTTGTAGAGAGAACCTAGGCATACATGAGCCTAATTATGGAAGTAGATAATGGGCATCTTATACAGTTTGATGTAAGATGGGACCCTTAATCAGCTACTATATTTCTGTTAAATAATTAAGCAAATGGAAGGAAAATTTATTTTGGGCAACAGATATTTGAGAACATTTTCTCTAAAAATGAAGAAGAGATAGAAGGGAGAATAAAGAGAGCAGAAACACATAGTTTTACAACATATTTATGATTGAACTGTAAACAATACCTAGAAATGTTAAAAATAAAATTAACTGGAAGTTCTTTGTAGTTGGCCTTTATAAAAGAAAAATCACATAACAGCGATGTAGATATTATGTTTTTATACCAGTGATCTCTATCACATTATATATATTTATTTAATTTATTTGAAAAAATTCCTCTGTATTATGAAAGTTACATTTGTTTGGTTTTAGAAATTCACTTACAGCATAAACTATGCACACACTTAATCCATATGATGTTCCTTGGAACATAGGATGCCATGAATGCTATACACCCCAATTCTTGTTTTGAACCATTTCCTTGAGCTCCTCTCAAGAGTCTCCAGCTGTCCTGGAAGCATCAACTGTTCTTTATCAGGTGTTCTTTAGCCTCCCTACTCACCTGCTTCTCTGTGGGTTTCAATGCAGCAAATGTCTAGCTATATTTCCTGGCTTCTTACTTAGGGTGTGTTAAAACAATCTCTATTTTCTTTTCCCAACTTCCAGTTTTATTGGTTTTTGTCATGTTGTGTGTCACAATTCTGTGTTTGTGATTACCGTTGATCATCTAATAATAGTTGCCCATCACAAGCAAATATGACAACATCATCCGACTATTAATGCGAAATATGTTCTCTGATGACTATAAAGATAATCCTGGAACAGCATGCCCTGCCACATTCAGGGCACACATGTGGCCATCTAATATAAAGTATGTGATAACTGTTAGTGAAGCTCACAATGTGCTCACTTTTCTCTTATAGAGTTTTCATTGGAGAGGAAAAGTTTTGTTAATATTATGTTTTCTTCTCACAGGGATTGAATGGAGAGCCTGGTCTTTCTGGACAGTCTGGGAATCCTGGAACTCCTGGGCAGCCTGGCCCACAAGGGCCTAGTGGTCAAGATGGTTTGCCTGGACAGTCAGGATCAAGTGGAGAGAAGGTCTGATTTTGTCTCTGCTGTATCACTCTGTGTATTCAACCATAAATGGATGGTACTTGTATATGTCTTCACTAGAATGTTTCTGAACCTTGTGGCCAACTCATTAAAAATTGTAAAACATCAGTACAAACATCATTGTACAACATCAGTACAAACATCATTGTACAACTGTGGTAGTGCACTGGTTAGTGCACTGGCTTCCCAGTTGGTGAGGGATTTTTTTTTCTGATCATAAATCCAGCCACAGAAATTTGGTACCTGGAAAGGAAAGGTGGGCAGTTGGAACCCATCATCCACTATGTGCTGTTACAAAATAATATGGGCCTAATCCTAATGCCATTTACTATGCGCCGAACAGTGTGATAGGATCTTTTAAACAACTGATACCTTTGTCAAATAAAACTTCATTTAAACATAGTTTGTGCTTCAGCCATTACTAGGTTTGCATTGTGTTGCAGTCACTTATATATTATGTTCATATAAGCTTCACTGTAATTATTATTTGTTCCCCCATTCATTTATAATTGTCCAACTTGTATATTGATTTGCTCGTATTTGGTTAAATTCTTCTTCTTCGATCAACTGATGCTGTGCTTCTAGCCCAGTGAGTTTCTTGAATGAGTCTGTGTGCTTCAGGTCTTCACTGGTTGCCCCACAGCTTTTCAAGCAATGTCACTCCCCCAGGTCAGACTGGATCTCTTTGGTCTGTATAAGTAGGGCAGTCCTGCAGGATACGTTCTGGTGTTTGTTTGGATGCTCTACAATCACACATGGTGGTGTCTCTGAAATCAATTTTGTGGAGGTGGGCCTTGAGTCTGCAATGTCTCATTTTGAGTGAAGATCTTTGTCTGCCCATTTCTGTCAAGTTTGTGTATGTGTTATTTTCTGGCTTATATTCTTTGTGCTGGTCTTTCCATTCCATCTTCATGGATCATTTGATGAGTGTCTTCACTTCTTCATAGCTCTGTAGAGAAGCTGGTTAAGATTGATGTGTTACTTTTCTAATGTAAAACAACATTTTAAACTTGCTGGAAATCTGTAGATCTTCATAACTGTTTTCTAAGTTAATGATTGTTGCGTAATGTAAATATCTGTACTAAAGCTATACATTAATAGTAGAATAATCTAAACACCCAGCAGGGCCTGCAGCCTTTTTGAAAACCCAATATCTCTGTAGCAAAATACTATTATAAATGTATTATATTAGCCAGAGAATAAGTGAGCCAGCAAGGATTGGTGACATTAATCATCGCTGAAACAACGTGGTCGGTCGACAAATTAATGCTCATGTTTTCCTGGCACTGTAAAAGCCTGATCTGGAACCCTGTCATGTCCAGGGGACACACTGTCTACAGCAAATCATCAGGTGATCTGCGTCAGAACCACTTGAAACCTGATATCAAAACTAGAAGTTGGTCACAGCAGTGATTTTATGCCAGTAATCAAGCAACTTAAAATAAAATTGAAGGCAGTAAATTTAGAAAATATCAAGCTAGATTTTGTCTCACTTAAAACAAATAAAGACACAAATGAGAATTTGTATTGTAATTTTTGACACTTTTAAGAAATTGTATTGTTTGTCTTGCAGGGAGACAGAGGTGAGCCTGGTCTTTCAGCTCCAACACTTCCACCACCAGTTCCAGGTCTACCTGGAACTAAAGGAGACAGAGGTGATGTTGGACCAGAAGGACCACCAGGGCCCCCTGGTCAGATATCTGTCATTAGAGACGATGTTACAACATCAGGACAGCCAGTAAGCTTATTAGAAGTATCTAAATATTATGAACATTTTCATTTGAATGATACACTTTAACTGTACTTTATCTTCAATTGTGTTCTCAAGCTTTGCAGGAATGGCAAATGTTGCTTTATGCTTCAGTTCATATACTACCACCTGGTATCATGTTGTTTTCTCAACTCTTTCAGTCCAGAACCACACTGTGAGAGTTAATTTGAAAATACAGCTGTGCTGGTACAACTCTGTGAAAATTGTTCTAGATTGGTTGCCAATACTTAATTATACATTAAACTATACTTTCTTAGTACAAGATTTACATGGTAAATTAGAGTTCTGACATCAGGCAGACATTTTCATCCAAGAGTTGCTTGTTGATGAAGGTATTTTTTGTGTTTGTATACTTTTTTTATGGTAGTCATGAACGTTCCGATTTCCCAAATATTTTTGTTGCTGTTATAATACTATGGCTAGTCATTGCCTATGAGTTTTAAGCCTCTAGAGCATTTAGTTTACTGCAAAATTTCATGGAAAATGAACAGGAGTTATTTGATACAGATATTTTGTCATCAAATTATGAAAGATATGCAGAAATGTCCTATAAATGAGATACTGCTGATGAGGGGATGTTGCCCCAGCCTTGTCCGTCAAACATGTTTCAAGATATGCACACCAAAGTACAAGAACAAAATAGTAAAAAAACATGTAACTGAATTGTCAATAAGTTATGGAAAGTTCTGTTATTTTAATTTATGACATGGAACCTGGTGTGGAAAATAATTTGACAATGGAATTTTCAACATTATTTTGTGATTTTATTTGTTATTGTGAATATCTTCCCAGTGAATATCTTCATGGTTGGATTTAAAATGTTCTGAATTTTATCTTTTCTCTATAATTTGATATATTTGAATTGTAGTGTATCTAAAATGGATTATCTTAATGATGTAAGACTGAGATATCAATTTGATTAACTAAAACATTAACTGGACCTCGATAAGTTCATATTTTGACTTTACACACATAATTTTGAATTAAAGAGGCACACTCCAATGTTTAAAACTCTGACCAAAACCAATTCTGGAATGGCATGCAAAATAATTCAGGAGGGAAAGAGTTAAGTATGCCTATTACTTCTTGATCCTTAATTTTCTGTATGATGTATTCCTAATCATTTCATCGTAAGGTATTTGCCCATGATACTCACTTTGCTGGATCCCAGCTCACCAAATATCTGAACCATTCTTTCCTATTCTTTTTCTCATACGGTATATTTGGCTATTAGTTGTTTTTCTTAGACATCTTCTGGCTTCATTACTTAAAGTTACTGTCAGAGCAATTCACAACTCAAACTATTGTCATACCGAAATATCTATTAGATCAGCAATCTTCTTCAATGTTATGATGGGACAAACAACAGATGGTATGAAAACAGGATTACAGTGGACATATACACAACTGGAGGATTTTGATTTTGCATACAATGTATGTGTGCTATTGCATTCATTCATAGCAGGGTATGCTAGAAAAGATAGATTAACAATGAAAAGTTTTAATAAAATAAAAGCATCGTAAATCAGTAAATAGATCCCATTGGCCAAATGGAGAGGAGCGCGTGGTAAAATGGTTTTGATGCCTGCCTGCTGACAAGGAGGGCAGCGGTTTGAATCCCCGGTAAAGCATATGTTGTTTTTCTGTTGAGGGTGAAATAAACAAACATAGCCAGCACATGACATGGCGACAGCAGTGGCGAAGCGGCGTGTAGTCCTCAGCCTATAAAACCTCTCAACTACCCCAGCAATGGGAACAAGCTGTATGACAGTACAATATTAAGATTACTGATCAGATATTTGATTGGGGAACAAGATTTATGTTTTTGAGAAGTTGACAAATATGTAGAAGCAGACTAAGTTATTAACACAAAGTCAGAACTGTCTTTTGTGAATAATGGAACTGTGCAACATTTTCTCAGGTTAGGTCAGGTCATCCCGTAACCGGTGAAGTCATTGGGGCACACATGAAGACAACACCACGCCACCTTTCTCTGTCAGCGGTCGCTGCCTGTGCCTCTTCTTGGTCGGAGATTGGTCCATTCTTTTATATTGTCCTCCCACCTCTTTTTGGGACAGCCTTTTCGTTGTCTGCCTTGCACCTTTCCGTGGAGGATCATATTTGCAAGACCATTTGATCTCGATATGTGACCGTACCAAGTGAGTTTCCTTCTTTTGACAGTTGTCAAGAGGTCTTCGAAAGGCCCTATTGCTGTTGTAATTCTATCTCGTATTTCCTCATTTGTAACTCAATCTTAGTACGTTACGCTTTTATCCTGGATCATAAAGTTCCTGCCTTGTCTTGGTGTTACCAGTTCTTTGACAACCTTGCATGCTCCTTTAGCATCATTTCTGTTTAATCTCTCTTTGATGTTTGTACATTGCTCACATATCCACGCTTCTTTTGTTGTATCGTTTTCTGGACCTCTTGATATCTGCCAACTTCATCAGGTGGGTGATTTTGGTTTTTCAGTGACCTTCTTCTATGACAAAGGTCTAAGATTTCTTTGGTCACCTATGGCTTCTTTTTTGTTTGGTGGGATCCCAGGACCTCTGTTGCTGAATCTATGAGAGCTGCGTTAAGAGACTGTCTCTGAATCGGTATCCAGTCCCTCTCTGAGATCCAACAGAGAGCCAACAGAAATAATTAGACTGTTTACAACTTATGTAACTTCAGTCTTTCTACATAGCTCAGAAATACATGTAACTAAAAGTGTCACATTCATACAGCAGATCTTCACCAAGGTAGTTAGATGTAATAACACACACAGACTTGTAACATTGACCAAATAAGGACTCATAGATCTAGCAATTAAAGAAAGTATCACTGGATAAGACACATTCTATGAAGAAACCCACCAATATAATTCACATGCTGTATTGGAGTCCACACTGCATGAGAAGAATGGGAAGATGGAATAAAAACTAGTATAGAACAGTGAAAGTGGAAGCCAAGGGCAACTTGAGTCTCATGGGTTAAACTCAAGAAGACAGCCCAGTTGAATATTAGGTGGGCATGACCATTGCAGCTCTATGATCTATGAAATCCAAAAGTAAAATTTAAAAGTAATTTAATTAAATTGAATACTGAGTTTAAATAATGAGCTCATTAAACACTACTAATTCAAGAAATATGTTTCTGAACTAGTTGCACCTTTGTAGTTATTTACTGCTTATTTGAATTGTCTATTGAATTTTCTTGTTCAACTTGAAGCTTTTGAAAGTCTAGCATTCCTTTATATGAATTCTTCATTTTCTTTGTTTTAAAATATGTGTCAAAATGGACTAGCTGTTGCACATATATTTGACCATACAAATCACATTTTAATTGTCAGGGTCCAACAGGACAGAAAGGAGAGCCAGGTTCAACAGGCAGGCCTGGGTTGGAAGGCGCAACTGGACCACAAGGCCTGCATGGAGCGCCGGGCATCGATGGTTTACCTGGAGATAGGGTAAAATAAAACTGCTTCAAAGAATATTGGTGATTTCATATGTTGTCTTTATCTGAGCAAGTTAACTCACAACATGCTGACAGATTTTAAAAAGGATCAAATTCTTAAGCAGCACTTTAAGGTATTGAGCAATTAATGCAAAACAAATTGGGAATCGAATGGTGACTTCCAGTGAGCACATATTTACAGACAGTTGCATAATTACATAAAGACATGAACAGGCATAGTCAACAGCTACCCTTTACATATGCTCATGGTGTCAAAGGATATTAAGCAGATGATCATCATGGCATTTTGTGTTTCTGATGCGTGTGTGCATATTATATTGTGAAGTGATGTGCCTTGCAGTATTGAAGTTTCGCCACCATGCCCAATTCTGCTGTGAAAGCTTCTCAAGTTACAAAATTGAAAAGCATTCATCAACAGTACCTCCAGCTGCATACATCGGGTATGCAAAATCATGTAACAAATTAAAAAACAGTTAACTGCACAACTTTACAATACTGACAATGTCATGTGAGACAAGTCTTGCATCCATCATGCAGAGCTTTGAGTTTGCTTTGCTTGGCCTATTGAAGGGTGGGTGATACATTGGCTGGATATTGTGAACTGCCTGTGCCTGAAGACACCATGTACAGAATTCCACCATGTGCAAGTCATGTTAATTTTTGTTAGCTATCTTACATTTGTATTGGACTGAGTTTCATGATGTACAGTTCTTGCAGTCTGCAGAAGACATATGTGTCGGACTGAAAGGTGCAAATATTGCAGTCAAGTTGTAAACTAGCGACACAATGCATTCCGTTCTCCAAACTACATCCTGCTACTTGCAAAGCCCTGTTCAGGGCTTGGTAGCAGGAGATTGAGAACGAACGCAGAAGAAGAAAACAGTTCTTGCTGATGGATAGGAAAGACTTGATAATCAAGAAAAACTACCTTTTTAGGAGAGACAACTCTGAGCACAAACAAAAAGTTGCTTTGCAAGTGGGTTGGGAACAACCAAAGGCTATGGATGCAGCTCAAAAAATATAGTGCTGCACAATATGCAAGGGAGCTTCAAATGAAAACCTTAAATATAATTTTTGGTATATTTATTCTGAAAAAGTGAAACACAACTGTTTAATTTTTTGACAAAGTCATCATTGTGTTCAATACAAGTCCACCAACGTCTATAAAGTGCATGGGTTCCTGTAGAAAAAAGTTCTCTTAGTTGCGTGTGTAACTACTCATGCACCACATATTGAACCTCTTCATCGAACCTGAAAGTCCTTCCTCCCAATGTCTCTTTTAGTCAAAAGGTATGGAAATCATTTGAGCTAGGTCTGGTCAGTACGGCAAATGTGGTAGACACTGACAGTGGAGGTCCTCAATGTACAGGCAGTATGGTGTAGAGCATTGTCATGTTGCAAAAGGACACCTTTACTCAGAAGCCCACATCATTTGAATTTGATTGCGGGTCAAAGATGATTCCTGAGAAGATCTGTATATGTGGCATTGGTAACAGTGTTCTTCTTGGGCATGTAGTGCTCTAAAATAACGCCTCGTTCATCTCAAAAGTGAGTAACCATAACCTTCCCTGCAGATTGTTGCCTGCAAAACTTCTTTAGTTTTGTTGTGGAAGGATGAGGCTATTCCTTGTCATCATTTCAGAATCGTGGTAGTGAACCCAAGTTTCATCTCCAGTAACAATTCTTTCTAGGAAACCATCAGCTTCTGCTTTAAAGCACCACAAAAGTTCCTGACAGACATCAATGCCTTGTTCCAATTCTGGAGTAAGCTATCGTGCCACCTACCTTGCAGACACTTTGTAGTGCTGTAGCATATCATGGATGATGTGGTGTGCTGAATTTGGACTGTGGTTCAGATCCGTGGCAAATTTTATTCACAGTCAATCGGCGATTTTACTTCACAATGTTGTCAATGGCTGCAATCAACTCTGGGGTCACTACTCAGTATGCCTGATCCGGTTGCGAACAGTCTGTCACAGAACTCATGCCATTTTGAAACTTCCTATATACTCATACACTTGCTGGATTAAAAGGCTAGCATCACAGTACTGGACTTGCATATGCCCATAAATTTATATAGGTTTAATCCCTCTGCTACTAAAAAACAGAAAACAGAATTTTGCTCCTCTTTGGGGCATGTCAACAGTGGGGGCAACCATCTTTAACTGCAGTAATGACATCATGTTGTTTGCCTGCACCACAATGGTATATGCAGGACACTCTTGACATCCCTAGCAAGCATATTAATAAGTTACAATACAAATGCACGGTTTTTCTATTTTCTATCCAACTTTTAAGGTTTTCATTTGAAGCCCCTGGTATCTTTTGTACAGCAGGAAAGTAGGGGAAATCCTGCTTACAGGAATGTCAATCCCTAGTACATAAAGACTGAGACAGTAAAGGAGGCAAAGGAATCATCAAGATCAATGGTTCCCAAAGTGGAACAGGAAAGTGCATGGCCCACTAGAGACATATTAGAACTTAAAATAAGATAACGGTTGGCCATCATGGAAGAGATTGAGGCCTCACCATGTATAACACCCTACCACATGCAATTGAAGGACAAACTAATAAATATAGATATGCAATTACTTCCTGGTCCCCTGTTGAATAATCTGTTGTAGATGTTAACAGAAAAGAGGCCCACCTAGAAAGTAAGAATAATGAACACCTTGCAAATTCCATGAACAGAAGCTACCTGAGAAAGTCCATCTAAAAACTGGAAAGAGGAATGTGCAAATTTGAGCCTTGAATGTCAGAACATCAAGTGGATTAGTACAATTTGATCTCAGAGACCAGTGATATGAACTTTGATATATTGGGAGTGACAGAGGCAAGACTAACAGATGCATGAGGAAAGAGCAGTTAACATTTAGGAAGAGTACATTGAAATGAGAAGTAGGAAAAGTGATTTTAAAAAGATAGACAAAAACACATGTTGGCATCATTAATGTATTTATGATAAATTTGCTATTTTTAAAGCAACAATTCTTAACCTTTACCACTCTGAATTAAAAAAGTAAGTAATTTCCCTAGCATCTGAATTATTTTTCAGAATGTCACGTTTATTAATGGTTTTTAACTTTGAAAGTCTGTAACATTTTCATTTGATCGTCTATTGATTTGATTTGTTTGTGAGTAGAGAAATAAATGAATAAAGAATTTGTTGGTGTGATTGTTTTTGTTGTGTGTGTGTTAGTTTCTGAGATAACAAAATATGAAGGTGATAGTGTTGAAAAACAGTACAAACATTTGGACTCATCCGCTTTCGGCATCCCTTGGTTGAAAAAAAATAAATTATTTGCTGACAATGGATTACCGATGTTTACCATAATGGCCGTATCTGTTACTTTCGACTATAAACGTAATTATTGTATCTACATAAACAAACTAAATAGATTTACTTCAGAAAAATCCGTTGCAAAAACTTCTCAATTATGGGTGAATTTTTAAATCAAAGAGAAAAACATAAGAAATCATTTCCAAATGTCTAACACAAATTTCAAATCACCATTGTTTGTATCTTACCATATATTACGGAAGTCAGAACTCTCTACAATCAAAAGCAGTATTGTTCATACTATTTCTATGTAGTCGTTTATTTTTAAATTTGATAAGAACAGCTGTCATTATGCAAAGACATCGTAAGTCGCGTATGGGTGACCTACGCTCCGTGATTTTCGCCGCAGCAATCGCTTTGAAGTGGTGTTCGAGCAGTAAAGGTTAAACTAGTGTAGCCTGGGAACCTCATTCAGTAGTATTCCTGAACTGCTTTTGCAAAACAAAGCAGACACAACTTTAAAACCAATATTTTATAGTATTTATATAAGGGGAAGTAATGCTAGCCTTGATATTTGGGTGGTGTTATTGCATTATTGGGATTATTGTATGAGTGAATAAAATCCTAGTTGCCTACATAACATTTTTTGGTAACAATTACTCCGTTTTGATGTGATCTCTGGCAAAGAATTATAGGGATAGGTTATTGCTAATTAATTGACACATGTTTGTTTGTTTCAAAATCTTATTGCCCTGTTTCTTGTTCTTTCTTTAATGTAAATCTTGTTCCCAAAACATCAAAGTTCACAATTATTTTTAAAAGTTTACATTTTCTCCACAATCTGTGTCTATATGCTATCAATAATACTTATGATCACAAACACATGCTAAATGTCAGGATTTAAAAAATTAAAAATAAACTGCATTCAAAAAATGTTGTAAATTTGTTATTATATTATCTAATTCTGTTTCCTATAGGGTACGAAGGGAGAACCAGGTGAACGTGGGCTTGTTGGGCCTGCAGGTCCTCCTGGGCTTGCTATTGGAGGAAGTGGTAACATTACTGTGGGACAAAAGGTCAGTATCTGAAGTTGGCTTACTCAGGGTATATTAGATAATTGGGTATACTGTTATCTCAATATCACCTTTTGTTGTTGCTAGATTGTGATTTCGATGTGAATAGATTCAGCTTGACAGGCAAACTTGTAATGTAAAATTGATTCAATCAATCAACAAAAGACCTGTCAGATGTCCATCCCTGTATTTTGCTCAGGCAACCATTTATGAAAGTCTGTGATGTCCTCCATGTTTCAGAACCATATAATAGAATGGATTTGACATCGGAGTTGAAGATTTTTATTTTGGTGGGGGTTTTAATTTTTTTTTACTTCCATAAATTCAACAATGCAATGAAAGCTTTTCTCACCTTCTGTATTCTTAACTGAACATTGTTTTCTTTACCTCCTATTATGTCTATATTGCTGCCAATGTATGTGAAAGAACCACGTTTTGAAGGTGGGTGGTTCCTAACCCAAATCTATCATTGTTAATTGCATTTATTTTGAAAATCTGTGTTTTGTTTCTGCGTATTTTTAGCCCCAATTGTAGTAACCTCTCTTCAAGTATGTGTATCTTATTTTGCATCTGGTAGTGGGTATGTGACAGAAGTGTTCAATCATTGACAAAGTCTAGATCGTTAAGTTGTCAAGTCAATGTCTATTTTTAATGCCCTTGTTGTTTGATGATAATGTCGACTTCATTATCCAGTCAATGCCCAGCAGGAAGAGTAGTGCTGATAGTAGGCAGCACTGTCAATCCCCAGTTCGTATTTCAAAGGATTCAGAAAGCTGACCTTCATGTAGCACTCAACATTTCCTTTCTTCATATATTTTTTTGATTATATTCTAGAACTTTGGGGGCACTCCGTAGTGTCTGAGCAACTTTCATAGTGATACCCTGTCCAAGCTCTCAAAAGCTTTTTTGTAGTCTACAAATCCTATAATAAGCAGTGAGTGCCATTTGACACTTTATTCAATTATTATTCTCAGTGTTGCTATCTGGTCTGTACATGACCTATTTTGTTGGAAGCCATCCTGCTCATCCCTCAGCTTGTCATCTATGGCCTTTTTCAATCTCTCTAGAATGATCCTGTTCAACACTCTTACAGGTGCTGATAATAACATTATTTCTCTATAATTGGTACATTGCTGTAAATCTCCCTTTTTTGGAAACTTTATTACATAGCCTTCTTTCCAATCTTCTGGTATTTCTTCTTTCTCCCAGACTTTATCGAGTAGATCATATAACATCGTTGTTGAAGTTTCAATGTCCACTTGGATCGCTTCCGCTGAGAAATCATCAGAGCCAGTTACTTTGTCATCTTTCAGAAGCCAAATGGCTTTCTTAATTTCTTCTGCTGTTGGCCTGTCACAATTTACCTGTAGCTCCAAATCTGCTGACTGAATGTCAGGAGAATCTTGTGGAGCTGGGCAGTTTAAAAGTTCTGCAAAATGTTCAGCCCATCTCTTTGTTTGCCTATTGGTGTTGCTGATCAACTGTCCTGCCATATCTTTGATAAAGCCATTGACATACTTATATTTGCCTGTTAGTTTCTTTGTGCTGTTACAAGGTTTTTCATATTTCTTTTTGCAGCAGCCTCCTCCACTTCTCGTGCCAACTGATCAATATATTTCCTTTTATCGCTTCTATTGCTCTTCTTTACTTCTTTGTTGGCTTCAGCATATTTTTCCTGTGCCAAGGTTTTGTCGTTTCTAGTCCTGCATCCGCATACATGTTTTCTTCATTTTTCGTTATTTTAACTTTACTATAGTTTCTGTCATTATCCACGCATTGTGTTGGTGCTCTTTTTCCCCTAAAACCTCCTCACAAGTCCCATTCCATAAATTTTTTAATCTGTTCCCAGTTACCTTTAAAATTGATTATTACAGTATAATTAGCATTTGCAAAATGTAATGTGTTTTTTTCTGTCTGACCAGGGAGAGAAAGGGGAGAGAGGTGTTATTGGACCTAGAGGACCTCAAGGATCAAGAGGTGAAATCGGCATGCCTGGTATAAGGGTACGTCATTCTTGTTCTAAACATTTTTATAGTAATATTTCTTATGTGAACATAAATAATCTTAGGAAGAATTTACTTACGCCTTTACCAGCAATTCAAGTGTTGCAAATTGTTCCGTGACATTGGTGTGTGTAGTCTAAATTGCAGCTTTTTCATATTTTCTAAAAGCTACATGAGGAGACCTTACAGGGAGTCAATAATCAAACTCATTAACACTGCATACATACTCCAAGCTTAGAGAAAGCAGCAGTTTCTTGAGCTGAGTTCAAAATACCTGGAATGGCAATAATAAATGCGAGACCATAACTAAAATAATGTTCTTATCTACAAAACACATAGAAAATACTACTTAACAACAACTAGGTCCATATATGTACAGGCAGATCATCAACAAATTCAACAATGGAAACAGTGGAATCTTTCTGAGTCTAAATAATGGAACACAAAGAAAGTTGTCAGGGATAGTAGCTTCAGAGCAGTGGTAGAGTATTGAAAACTGCAGTTGTAGTTAGAATGACAAATGAAAATACATAAAAATTAGCAGAACGCTTCACTGATGTGCTGTGCTGTCACTGGAGCACAAACTCTGCAGCTTCTGCGTCTTGTTAAAAATTATCCCATGACGTTGTAAGGTACTTATTTACAGAGCCGGGTTGACTGGTAAAAGTGGTCATACCAAGAAAAAACTCGTGACATGCTTGGTCTGTCAAATTGAGCATGGGTGTCTTTTCAATCTTGTACCATAAACTAAGCTACAGCATAAACAGCATCACAATAAGTACAGAGATTAGAAGAAAAGAACAATAAGTGATCCACATGCTAAAAACTTTGACACAAGCGATGATTGAAGAGAAATATAATGCCAAGGAATGGACACAGGTGTACATAAATGATTAGGCAGAAGATGGAGGCCGGAATGAGGGAATATGCATATTCATAAGACACAAAAGGGAAAATTTAACATAAGAGGCTTTTCTAACAGTCAAGTTGTCTACAAACCTCAGAGCAGAATCTACGGTCCTCCTGCAAGCACTGAGAATACTTAAGACAGAAAACTATCAACAAAAATAGTTGTCATAACAGACTGCAGGTATCTAATAGAAGCAATACAGAAAACAAACAATGAACCGTTGTTATCAGAGCAGAACTAGGAAAACTCCAGAGATCCTCAACAATAGCGCTCCAATGGTTACACTCCCACTTTGGAATTACAGGAAAGAAGAGAGCTGGCTCTCTCATATAAAATGGCAGTAAAAAGGCACAATTTAATCATTGAGCACCATGTAGAGAGATCAAGAGCATCATCAGAAATCAGTATATACACCAATGGAGAGAAGACATGAACATAAGTAGTAGGCCAGACCCAATTTCCCAACTCAGAAGAAACCAACAACTACCTTATCTCACCTGAGGACTGGTCACTGCAGACTACTAGAACATTTATACCAACTAAAGATCTCAAAAACTGAATGCCCATGTGAAGTGGGTTTTGGGGGAATCCTAAACACATTCTACAGGAATGCCAACTTTATAGGGAAATGAGATACCAGCAAACCAATGATAGCAACCACTCATGAGTGTTACTGTGGCACTGATCAGATTGCCTAATAAACATCTTTTTGAAAGTACCCAACAGATCAGGAACAGAGCAAGAGGTTATGTCCATTGCAAAGTTCCATTCTTGGATAAGCTCAATGGCTGTTCACTGCTTTCTTTGGGTGCAATCAAGTTGACATCTGAATGTGTACGGGGGCTGGTCAAAAAGTACAATAGAAAAAAAAAACTAACTGACTTACCTGTTTAGTTCATGAGCAGCAAAGATGGTGCCATAAATGGCTGCAGGTCTACATTGCTCTTCTGTTTTAGTTCATTATAGATGCCGCCAGACGATGGATTTGCCGGGAATTCACACAAGTCGACGACTTCCACTTGTGTTCACGGAAATGTGTTGTTGTTTTCCATTTGGACTGGTTAATTTGTTCACTTTGTGTTTTCTTTTGTTCGATTATCCTAGAATGGACATTGATTATTTGAATAGCACTACGCTTAAACTTGTGTTGTATTTCACGGTCTAGTTCACACGGCTGAACTTCACGAGATTGGCACTTTTGGTCCTAACTGAAGACAGTGTCAGCTTTTTTGTATGAAATTTAGACACAACTATAATGAGCTGCCACCTGGAGAGAGATGGGCTCCATCAAGTGTGTAGAAGCCTAAAACACACCGTTGTTGTATGGCGGAAGATGGTATTATAAACTGCAATTACGGTGCCTCAACGACCTTTTAGGTTATGGGACTGATGATGATGGTTTAGTTCAAAACCTAATCTCCTTTGACATGGTTCTTTCGGAAAAGTCACGCTTATCCCAGGGGTACTCCAATTGCTGAAAGCATTTCTGGAAGTCATTTTTGGGGATCTCAATGAGATGTTTTGTTGCATTTGCCTTGATTTCTATGTCCTGAAATCTCTTCCCTTTTTGTGGCACCTTGAGTCTTCAAAAGAGATCAAAGTTTCAGGGAGCCATATCTGGGGAACAGGGGTATGTGCCAAACCTGTCCAATGCCATGTTTAGGAAAAAAAATCCTGGATGAGATGTGATGAGTAGGATGGAACAAATCCATCATGACAGTCACTCTTTCCAAGACTCAAGGTGTCTCTCAAAGGAATAAGATTTCAGGAAGAATAAATGAAGACAAAAGGGACAAAGCACCTGATGCAGATCCCAAGAAATGACTTCCAGAAATGCTTCCAACAGTGGGAGCTCATCTAAGAGAAGTATGTTGACTTAGAAGAGACCTATTTTGAAGATGATCAGAATTTAAACTTCTTCTTCTGCGTTCGTTCTCAATCTCCAGCTACTAAGCCCTGAACAGGGCTTTGTAAGTAGTAGGATGTAGTCCGGAGAACGGAATGCGTTGTGTCGCTAGTTTACAGTTTGACTGCGATATTTGCGCCTTTCAGTCCGACACATCCGTCTCCGGCAGTAAGGATTTGAACTAAATCGATGTTAGTTGTTATTTTTTACCCTAAGGTTGGCTACTTTTTTTTATCAGCACTGGCACAAAGAACAACAGTGTATTCACTATTTTGAGATCAGATTGAAATTGTAAAAATCTGTTATCCTTTCCTGAAAATGATCATTCATAAACATTGATCCTCTTCCATAATCTGGATATATATAATATTTAATATACTTTTACATTTACAGGGCATGGTAGGTCTGAGAGGTAGAAAAGGTGATACTGGGTTTGGTGCTCCTGGTGTCAAGGGTGAACCAGGTCCTCCTGGGCCTGCGGCATACAGTGGAGTACCAGTTCCTGGACCAAAGGGAGACACTGTAAGTTATCTGCTGCTGCAGCAGCTTATCTGTGTCCTTAAGACATATGTCACTTATATTGATGGTGCAATCTGACATACTTTTCCCTGTCCATCTTTTTATGTTATCCTTTTACTAATAAATTGTTTTCATGGCATACTTTTCCTTCCAGAAATACCATTTTCAACAAAGTGTTTTATCTTTTGACATGGCCAAAATATCTTAACAGTCAGACTCTGATTCATTAATTATTCTCTTTGAACTGCATTTTTCTTCTGGACTTCCTTAGTTGTCTTTCTATGAGATTCCCTGCATTTTTCTATATGTTCACATTTCAAAGCCCTGCAACCATCCATGCTTCTGCGCCATACAATAATGACAAGTATACATAATACCTGATTACATCTCATTTTTATTTGTCAGCTATTTTATAGTAGGGGTGTCTTATTAATGCTCTAAGGGGTTTACACTCCCATATGCTAGTTGATACTATTAGGTATTTGTTTAACCTTAGTCACCCTCCATTAAAAATTGACGCAATGTTTCATTAGCTCCTCACGTTTTACTATGGTTATTGACTTTGAGAGCCTGTAACCTTTTTATTTGTGTGTGCGTGCGCGTGTGCGTGCGCGTGCGTGTGTATATATATATATATATATATATATATATATATATATATATATATGATTTGATTGTGTGCAGAAGCATAAATTTATAAAGAACTTGTTGGTGTTATTGTTTTTTATGTGTGTGTTAGTTTCTGAGATTCAAGAAGATTAAGGTAAAAATGTTGAAAAACAGCACAAATATTTAGACTTACCTGCTTTTTGGGACGCAACTTGTCTAGTAAATCTGAAAAATTGCCACAAAGCACTGATAGTGTTTTTAACAAGATTGGCATATCTGTTAGTTTTCACTACAAACGTATTTATTACATCTACATAAATAAACTAAATAGAGATACATCAGAAAAACCATTGCTGATTTAATATCAATAAAAATAAAAATGGAGCACGTGGTCGAATAGTTTTGATGCCTCCCTGCCAACAAAGAGGGCAACTGATCGAATCCCTGGGAAGGCTTATGTTGTTTTTATTTTAGGGGGAAATAAACAAACATAGCCAGCACATGATGTGACAACAGCAGTGACAAAGTGTCCTGTAGCCCTCAGCATTTAGAACCCTTCTACTACCCCAGCAATGGGAAAAAGGTCGCATAACAGTAACAAAACAACAAAATACAGTAAAAAAAAGTTTAAAAAATTGGTGTGCAGTTATTGGAAATTCAGTGAACAAATGATGCTGATGAAGTTGAAGGCTAAACTATTTGATACTATTGTTTAATATACATATGCACCAACTCAGGAAGACAGTAATGAAAAATGCAAATATATTTTGAGAACTTACAACTGACCCTCAAACTAATCAAATCTATTGATCTTCTGATAGCGAGGGTAGATATGAACTCCGGAAAAGGAAAATACAAGGATATAGAAGGGCAAGTTGGACATGGAAAAAGAAATGATACAGTTGCGTGAAGAAAATAAATTAGTTGAGGAGGAAAAGAAGTTCAAATTGAGAGATGGCACTTGGGTTTGGAAGAAATGGGAGAGAAATGTGAGGCAGACAAGGCGTCAGGAGACCCTTTAATTGTTAAGCTGCTGTTGTTTCTTTCATATTGTACAGTTCAATTTTGATTGATAATCAGAGCTTCTACAATGGTATTGCTAGTGTGTGTGTATATATATATATATATAACCTACATATCATACCATCATTTTTGGAACTGGCGTGTTTCTAGTTCTAGTGTATCCATTCTGTAGATCCAAGTTTATATTGTCATCCTATCTAAATTGTTACTTTTCTCATCTGGTTTGTGTGAACATTGAAATAAAATATACATTTCTTTACATTTTCTTTGTTGTTGTCTTTTCCCTTTAAGGGCGGCTCTGGACCTCGTGGTGATGTAGGTCCACCAGGGCCACCGGGCAGGTCAGATGGAAGTGGCTTCAGCCTTTCAGGTAAAATGTTTGTTTATTAACATTTTAGTAATTAGAGAGCTACTAGGAGACAGTCAGTTGGAGGGGGCATAGTGGCTGCCTGTGGTCATAGAGGCCTTCTGGCTGCAGAGAAAAGAGAAAAACTGAAAAGATCAAGGAACACCCCAACAAGCCAGCCTCCTCAGCATGGTTGCACAATCTGTGGCAGGGACTATCACTTGTGGATCAGCCTTTACAGTCATAGCAGACAGTGTTGAAATACAGGAGACATTGCTGAACCAAACTGACAAGGCATGGTCTACAAAGAATAAGACGCATATGAATGAATTACAGTCATCTTGACAAATAACTAGACAAGCACTGGATTGAAACCTACAGTGGGAAGATGATGTATAAATGCTATAGAACACCTGAAGAATAAAAGTGAAATAGGAAGCTAAGGAAGCTAATGTCATAGACAAAGCTCTTGAAGATGGTCCAAAAAGAATTTGTTGGAATTTGTTACAGCCCTATATTTACATGGGATGTAATGAAAAAACTTAACTCTTAAAGGCCATAGGAACGCTGTCAGCATTCTTCCTGGTGTCCACTTGATACCGGAAAAATGCTCATATCCTTAACAGCACATTGAGTTTAACAGAAGTGTCTCAAGAATCCAGCTCTTCAATGATCACTGATGGCCACCGTCGACAAGGAACAGGACCATGGACGATTCACCTATGTTTTAGAAGAAACACGAATCTTCCATTCTGTGGCAATCCACATACGATTCATCAATCAAGTTTTAGTTTGTCAATCAAGTTGTAGTTTTGTTGAATCAAGTTGTAGTAATGTTTTAGCAAGTGTGTAAGAGAATTTGATTTGTTAGAAATTTATAGTTAGTAGAAATAAAGAATCTGTTCTATTGTGTTTTCATTTAAATAGTGTTACTTTAATTTGTTTTGAGTGTGAATATAGTTAGTACATACCCCTTTCCCTATCTGCTATGGTATGTCAGCAAGCTAGAGCCGCTACAGGAAATATGTACCAGAAAAATGATGATAGCATTAAGGATGAAAGAAGGTGGAAGAATATGGTTTGACAATATAAACAAATTGATTTAAGTGAACTGTAAACAGTGTTCTAAGGAACATTGTTATTGTTAAGATGGCAGGAGATGGATGATAATGATCGGATATTGATTATAACCGAGATTGGATTGCACAGATATAATTTATTGTGTTTGTAAACACTGAATATAATATTCCTATTTTTGTATCTCCATCAGCCGTGAAAGGAGAGAAAGGAGATCGTGCTGATCCAGGAACTCCTGGGCGAAATGGATTAGATGGTCGCCCAGGTCGCGATGTAAGTTCATCTATATCCTTCTATATTATTGATTTCCTGTCACTTTGTGGTTATTGTATAAATGTATTTTATTTTATTTTTTGCATTTATTACTGATTTATTACCAACTGAAGTTGGAGGACAAAAACATATGTGGAGAAAAGAGCTCAGGGCAAATATAAAAGATGCAATGAAGATAACTGAAGAGGATTGCTCAGGACAGGAGGGCTTGGTGTGTAGTTATTGAAGTCATATGCTTCACGGGGAGCAGAAAAGGGTTGATGATGACAGGACATACATTTTTATTTTAAATTTTATGGATATATAAGCATTAGAAATTACTAGAACCTAAGTCTCTGATTTTAGAGATTCCAAACTTTTAATGCCAATTGCTTTTTATAACTACTCAAGAATTTAGGACAAGCCAAATATTTTAAATTGTGGATGTGCCAAATAATGGTTTTTGCTATTTGGCCAACTATGAATAGAGGCTAACTATGAAGTCAGATACGAACATGAATAGTGAGTGAACATTATGCATAAAACGTGTTCAAAAGATCTACCAAAATTACCTATAATTATAAAGCAATCAACAGAAACATGAAGTGTCATCACAGTGCAAACATGATGTCATAATTGCAGTTAGAAGATGGCTGCCCTACTATTGATATGCACTAAAAAGGAACAGCGCTCTGTTACATGTTTTTTGAGCAGCGAAGGGGTGAAACATATAGAAATTCATTGACGAATAAAGGTCCAGTATGGCGATGCATGTTTTTCACTCCAGCAAGTATTTTCATGTAGTAGGAAGTTACAAAAATGGCATGAGTTCTGTGACAGACTGTTCACGATCGTGTCAGGCACACTGAGTAGTGACCCCATAGTCAAATGCAGCCAATGACTACCACAAAACAGAAAATTGCAGATTGCCTGTGAATGAAACTGCAGCACATCTGGACATCAATTAAGATTTAGCACACCACATCATCCATGATGTGCTACAGTACTACAAAGTGTCTGCAATGAGGGTGCCATGGCAGCTTACTCCAGAATTGAAACAACGACGAGTTGATGTCTGTCATGAACTTTTGCAGCACTTTGAAGCACAAGGTGATGGTTTCCTAGCAGGGCATGCATCACCATACTGGATCTTCCTCAACCAATGAATTTCAACAGGTTTCACCTTTTTGCTGCTAAAAAAACTGACAACGAAATGCTGCTCCTCTTTAGTGCATGTCAATAGTGGGGCAGCCATCTTTTAACTGCAACTATAACGTCATGTTGTTCATCTGCACCATGATGAGACATGCAGGACACTCTTGACATCCTTATCAACCAAAGTTACAATACAAAGGTATTGTTTTTTAAAATTTCGATCCCACTTTTAAGGTTTTCATTTGAAGTCCCCTCACAATAAAGTACTCCATATAAGGAGTCAAGCATGTGTCAAATTTGCTATGGATTAAAACTAAAAGTTTTCCAACTTTTTTGTTCTAAGATTATCACTGCACTCTTGGACTTGTTCAAATTCAGTTGTAGTTTCTATTTTGCTAAATATGGATGGTTCATTGAATGCACTTTTTAGCACCAAATCAAATACAAATTTAATATTCGGTGCAATTTTAAATCACCATTAACCACAACAGAAAAGAACCAAAGTAAACTGTGCATGGACAAATGATGGTACAAGACAGCAAAATACATGAAAAATGTATATGATGCATTTATACAGAAGTATCTGTGAAAGTGTGACAGTAAGAAAAGATATATTTTTTATCTGTAATGGTAGTATATTTGTCTCTTCATATATTAATAATGCATTTATGAATAGTTCCTATATGTTAAACTTAAAGCTTTCGCACTATACAGGGAAAGAGTATTCAAAGTGAATTGAAACAAATACTTTGAAATGTCTGTTAAGTAATGTGATATTTTATTAGAAAGAAAAAAATTAACTTTAAAAATATACCTCTGATTGGTTATTTAATGCACCACCTTCTTAAACCTGATCTTACATCTAATTTGGAAAACAAATTAGTTTGTTTAATACAAACTGTGTTCACGCCGCATTTTCTACTGTAGAAAGGTTTCATGAGAATAGTGTACACAGTCAAAAACTTAATTTTAACTGAAGTAAAAGTGTGACTAGAAATGCTGACATTTAGTTTTCATTGGTATTAATTCTTTTCTCTTCTCCATGACAGTTAAATGTAGGAAGCCAGATTGAGTGACTATTATACCATCTTCCCAGCACCCCATCACAGTGACCTGGAATCAAATATTTGTACAGCTGTTTCATTAGAAGGGGATACATTAAATCCTATTTTAGGTGGATGAAAGAAAGACAAACATGAAATCCTTTTATAGGTGAATAATATAAAGTTAACACTAAACCCCCTTATAGATGTATGAAGGAAAGTTAACACTAAACCCCCTTATAGATGTATGAAGGAAAGTTAACACTAAACCCCCTTATAGGTGGATAATATAAAGACAACATAAAACCCCCTTATAGATGTATGAAGGAAAGTTAACACTAAACCCCCTTATAGATGTATGAAGGAAAGTTAACACTAAACCCCCTTATAGATGTATGAAGGAAAGTTAACACTAAACCCCCTTATAGATGTATGAAGGAAAGTTAACACTAAACCCCCTTATAGGTGGATAATATAAAGACAACACTAAACCCCCTTATAGATGTATGAAGGAAAGTTAACACTAAACCCCCTTATAGATGTATGAAGGAAAGTTAACACTAAACCCCCTTATAGATGTATGAAGGAAAGTTAACACTAAACCCCCTTATAGATGTATGAAGGAAAGTTAACACTAAACCCCCTTATAGATGTATGAAGGAAAGTTAACACTAAACCCCCTTATAGATGTATGAAGGAAAGTTAACACTAAACCCCCTTATAGATGTATGAAGGAAAGTTAACACTAAACCCCCTTATAGATGTATGAAGGAAAGTTAACACTAAACCCCCTTATAGATGTATGAAGGAAAGTTAACACTAAACCCCCTTATAGATGTATGAAGGAAAGTTAACACTAAACCCCCTTATAGATGTATGAAGGAAAGTTAACACTAAACCCCCTTATAGATGTATGAAGGAAAGTTAACACTAAACCCCTTTATAGATGAATAAAAGAAAGACAACATTAACTAATTCACTCCCATGAGCCGATACATCGGCTTCCATTTTTTTTCCAGAGAACCCAGGAGCCTATATTTCTGCTTTTGTGACTGTGTTTACAAAATCAAATTGTGTTTACAAAATCACATTTTTTCCCATTCCTAGTTTTCGTAAATGTTTTATTTTGGATATAGGCAAAAATCCAGATTTTGTACTTTTCATTTCCTGAAGAGTTAGCGTGAATTTCATTGAAAAAAAATGTTTATTTTCTTACTTGGAAACTGTACATTTTTTTTGGGGTGCTCAATCTTGAATCTAACCCATGCTCCTTCAGCTAGACCAAATAGAATCTATCCACTACAAGTTAATTAATAGATAGATTCTATTATTGCTAATGGTAGTGATGATGAGGATATTAGTCGTTCTCATAGCGCTATTTCAATTTCTTGATCTAGTCTTAGTTCTAAGTCGAATGATGAAATTGAAACTGAATCTACTGATGAGAGGTCAGAGCCCTCTTTTTATTTCAAGAAATGATAGTAACAGTTCACAAATTCCGTAAAGGTTCAAGATCCTGCACAGTCATGCTAGTGTGTACAATATAAATGTGTGTATATATATTTAATACAGCAGGAATATTCTTTATGGATGTGTGTAAATTGTAAACACCCACACTGGTGTTGAATGGGGCTTTTATTTTTTAGCACATTTTCAACTTCACATGCCTTCAGTAAAATGTAAATACTGTAAAAACAACTGCACCAAATTAGGTGTAACTTTCAGAACATCTTCCCTTGTGGTTTAACGTCAATAGAAATTCATTATATTATTCATCTATTAGTTAGAGATGAAGAATGTGTTGATGAGGGTAACAATTGTTTTCATAATTTTAAAGAAAAAAAAACAACAATTTTGCAACTATAATCTCTTGTATACAAATGTTCACCTCCATTTGTAAAATATGTGTATTTCACTATATTCTAGCCTCAATTTTTGACAGTTTAATATGTGTGCTATTTCAGCAAACTTTTATTGAAGATAAATAGATCACAACTGAGAGATGCTGTATTTGAGTTTGACATAAGAACAAAAATTTGGTTCAGAGGTCCAAAATATTTGAGAGTGAATGAGTTAAACCCCTTTTAAGCGGATGAAAGAAAGACAAAATTAAATCCCCTCATAGGTGTATGAAGGAAAGACAACATTAAATCCCTTTATAGGTGGATAAAAGAAAGACAAAATTAAATCCTTTTATAGGTGGATAAAAGAAAGACAACATTAAATCCCTTTATAGGTGGATAAAAGAAAGACAACATTAAATCCCTTTATAGGTGTATGAAGGAAAGACAACATTAAATCCCTTTATAGGTGGATAAAAGAAAGACAACATTAAATCCCTTTATAGGTGGATAAAAGAAAGACAGCATTAAATCCCTTTATAGGTGGATAAAAGAAAGACAACATTAAATCCCTTTATAGGTGGATAAAATAAAGACAAC
The DNA here is from genome assembly GCA_036924085.1 of Ariolimax columbianus. Taxonomy (NCBI): domain Eukaryota; kingdom Metazoa; phylum Mollusca; class Gastropoda; order Stylommatophora; family Arionidae; genus Ariolimax; species Ariolimax columbianus. The sequence continues at coordinate 20,817,476 of JAVGWX010000004.1, read as the reverse complement.
ATTAAAACCCTTTATAGGTGGATAAAAGAAAGACAACATTAAATCCCTTTATAGGTGGATAAAAGAAATACAACATTAAATCCCTTAATAGGTGGATAAAAGAAAGACAACATTAAATCCCTTTATAGGTGTATGAAGGAAAGACAACATTAAATCCCTTTATAGGTGTATGAAGGAAAGACAGCATTAAATCCCTTTATAGGTGTATGAAGGAAAGACAACATTAAATCCCTTTATAGATGTATGCAGGAAAGACAACATTAAATCCCTTTATAGGTGGATAAAAGAAAGACAACATTAAATCCCTTTATAGGTGGATAAAAGAAAGACAAAATTAAATCCCTTTATAGGTGGATAAAAGAAAGACAGCATTAAATCCCTTTATAGGTGGATAAAAGAAAGACAACATTAAATCCCTTTATAGGTGGATAAAAGAAAGACAACATTAAATCCCTTTATAGGTGGATAAAATAAAGACAACATTAAAACCCTTTATAGGTGGATAAAAGAAAGACAACATTAAATCCCTTTATAGGTGGATAAAATAAAGACAACATTAAAACCCTTTATAGGTGGATAAAAGAAAGACAACATTAAATCCCTTTATAGGTGGATAAAAGAAATACAACATTAAATCCCTTAATAGGTGGATAAAAGAAAGACAACATTAAATCCCTTTATAGGTGTATGAAGGAAAGACAACATTAAATCCCTTTATAGGCGTATGAAGGAAAGACAGCATTAAATCCCTTTATAGGTGTATGAAGGAAAGACAACATTAAATCCCTTTATAGGTGTATGCAGGAAAGACAACATTAAATCCCTTTATAGGTGGATAAAAGAAAGACAACATTAAATCCCTTTATAGGTGGATAAAAGAAAGACAAAATTAAATCCCTTTATAGGTGGATAAAAGAAAGACAACATTAAATCCCTTTATAGGTGGATAAAAGAAAGACAACATTAAATCCCTTTATAGGTGGATAAAAGAAAGACAACATTAAATCCCTTTATAGGTGGATAAAAGAAAGACAGCATTAAATCCCTTTATAGGTGGATAAAAGAAAGACAACATTAAATCCCTTTATAGGTGGATAAAAGAAAGACAACATTAAATCCTTTTATAGGTGGATAAAAGAAAGAAAGACATCAGCAAAAAATGTTTTCCATAACTCCTTGTATTTTTATACTTGATGTAAAACAGCCTTTTAACCATTTTTGGTTATCCAACCACCATTGACTTTCAGCTTTAATGCAGGCTTTCATATTGTAATTTGTTTATAGGGACTGCAAGGTGTACCAGGTTTAACAGGGCCGCCTGGGCCACCGGGTATTTCTAACATTCTTCCACTAAATGGAAATACTGCTTTTGAGAGAGGTCTACCAGGACCTGCCGGACCTCCAGGAGAAATTGTAAGTGAATGTATTCAAAGTTTGAGAACTTGTTGTTTTCTGTTTAGTATCTAAGTTTAAACTTCGCAATCAAGTTGTTCCAGACATGGTGAAAAAAGATTTTATATGATAAATTAAAACATTTCATGGTAATTCAATCCTTCATATTCAGATTACCAAATGTTTAAATGCAGAAGTATGCAAGTAATATTAATCTTTATCGCCTGCTAAAGGCCTTTCCTGGAAAAAATGAAAAAGGCAGTGACAGTTGCCTGTTACCAGAAAGCAGCAACAATCGAGAAAACCACTAGTTGCTAGTCAGAGATAGGGAGTTTAAGAATTATTTATTTATTTCTGTCTTCACCAACCCAGTTGGTGACATAACATTGACATAATTTTTGGACATTTTTGTTGAATTGTAGACATTTAGAAACAAAATATTTGGGGATTATCATCATTTGGCATGTTAAAACTTTCATTTACTTCATCAGTTTTTTCTGCTTTCTCCAGATGTCCCACTAGAGGTGGCATTTGTTGCTGGTTGGTCTCATTTTGTTATAAATTAGATGCCTTTGCTGTTAAAAAATTAAGAAAGACAAACCCAGAGGAAGAAAGTATAATAGATGATAGCAGTAGTATAAATGCTCTTGCAAGTCCTGATTATTTATTGTCAAAGTCTGCTAACTCTCATGAAGGGTGCTGCAGATGTAACAGTCACATGCTTGTTTCCCTCTAATTTTTAAGAAAACTAACAAAACAGAAGTGTTACTATGTTAATTTGGCAGATATTTCTTGTTCTCATTCAGCAAAAATATAAACTACTTCAGTAATTCTATATCATTCTTATTTGTCCTTGCCTTTTGATGCTCAATTGTAAAGTCCAACACAAAAATAACAATCTACAATTCCAGTGTAAAGTATGTTCTATTGTATGGCTCTGAAACATGAGCAAACTACACAACAATAATGAAAAAGGCATAAGATTTCATAAATGGGTGCCTGCAGAGAATAGAGAGATTGAAGGGCTGGGATAATGTAGAACTGTTGGAAAGAACTAGACAGGTAACAGTGGAACATGAAGTGAGAAGAAGTTGCTGGTTTTGAATAGGACACACACTAAGGAAACCAGCTGATAACATTACAAGACAGTATCTGCTCTGCAATCCCCAAGACAAGAGAAGTAGAGACATATCAAAACACACTTGGAGAAGATAGTTTGAGACAAACATAAAGGAAACAGGAAAGATGTGAACAGAGCTGGAACAAAGAACCTAGAACAGGATAAATTAGACTAACAAGTTTTTTTCAAAATACAACTACCTACAAGAACAAGAGGGCAACAGAATGCGGAATGCTTGGAATGAATTGCCACAGGAAGTAGTGGAGGCAGGGACAATTAATACATTTTAAAATAGATTGGATGCGCATAGCTTTTAGAGCAAGGAAATGAAAATGAAACTGGTTGTATACAGACTCTGCTGAATCTTTTAAACCAGTATAAAGACGTTAAGTTAAGTTAGGAGGAGTTCATGTGTACTTGTTAAATGTCTGTGGTCCATAGAGAGCTTATAAGGTTTTAATTGATGTTACCATAGTGATTTTGGAACCCTTCAATGGAAAGGAAAAAATGCACCTTAATATAACTTAACATCTTTATACTGGTTTAGAAGACCCTGCAGAGTCTGTATACAACCAGTTACATTTACATCACCTCGCTCTAAAAGCTATGCACATCCAGTTTATTCTTAAATGCATTAACTGTCCCTGCCTCCACTACCTCCCCTGGCAATGCATTCCAAGCAGACACCACTCTCTGACTAAAAAAAATATTTCCTAATATCTGATCTGGACCTCTCTTTAGTCAGCTTGTAGCTATGCCCTTGTGTTATTGTGGGTGGCTGTATTCTAAAAAACTTGTTATAGTCTAATTTATCCATTCCTCTGATCATCTTATAAACCTGTATTAAGTCACCACGAATTCTTGTTGTAAAGAGAACTAAAGAACATCGTGCTCTAGAAACCACCACAACAGGGGAAAATACTTTTATGTAGATATTCTGTGAGCAAAAATACTACATAAAATACCTCATGTTCCTTCCTGTTGAAGCAAAGATTAAAGAATATATATCTTATGTAATTATCCTCTATTTTAAAATCTTAGAAAATTTGTGTTTTTTTTAAATGTGAAAAACTCGAGCTGTAGCTATTATTTACTTGAGTGACATCTAGTGGGCAACCAGAAAGTAGCTGTGTCTAGTGAAACCATCAAACTAAGCTTCAGAATAGGGAGTCGGAAACTTTTGCCTACTATTCATGTCATAAAAAGTGACTAAGTAAAGCTGCCACAGCATCATCATCATGAAAAATAAAGTACCACAGAATCATCTACAAGATTACATACATGATTTGGTACAGGTTTCTTGCACAAATACAAGATGCAAACTCTTTGAATCCCACGACCCCTTTCTGAGGGGGAAAGAATAATCCTACTGCACCTCCAAGCATGTAATAAAAGAGAGTTGTGCATGGAGACAATCAAGACTCAATGCCTTTCATATGCCCAACCATCGAAGCATCCTCGGTCTACCGGTGGTTTGATCTCGTCTGTAATGCTGAGGTGTGTGCAAAGACGAGCCTTCCCTCCATCTCGGACACTCTTGTCCGCTGCCGCCTGTCTGTGTTTGGTCACATGGTTTTACTGGACCGGGAGGTACCAGCTCATCAGATAATGTCCAAGTCAGCTAAGTGTAACAACAGTCTCCCACTGGAGGCATGGGAGGGGACTGTCCCCGTTTTACATGGCTCTGACAGAAAGCAGTTTCTCCTTCGGCATTGAACAAAGTTTGGCTACAAGCCTCAGCAGTTGGACATGGTAGTGGTCAATCGACGCAATGGGCGCTAGATGCCTAGGTGAACATTATTATTATTATGGGGCTTTCAACATCATAATGTAAACTTAATTGCTACAGAAACCACTACTGCAAAAGCACACAAAATGCTTTGATGCATACTTCCTAAAAGAGGTCAACTGTAGTGGTGGCCGAATACTCTGGCTAGCATGAAAAAAGAACAACAAGAAGAAGAACAGAAGTGGTAATATATGTAACTGTATGTGTTTTTATTTTTCAAATTATTTTTTAAAATAATGAATCTGTCAGAATGGCTGTACTAATATGATTTTGTGACTTTTTTTCACTAGAAACTTATAATTTTGTTAATAATTTCTTTTTTCTTAGGGACCACGTGGACCTGCTGGAATTGGTGCTGAGGGACCACAAGGTAGGCAAGGTGTGCCAGGATTTCCAGGTCCACCAGGTCCGCCTGGCATTGGATTGGTGGGTCCCCCAGGCCCTCCTGGTTCATCTGGTGACTATCTTATCAATGGTGCACCATATGGACAGCGAGGTCCACCTGGGCCACCAGGCCCACCAGGTCCCCCTGGCCCACAAATCATTGATGCAATTCCAAGATCTGGATCTAGCAGTTTGGTTAGTTTTTAATTAGATTGTTTGAGTTGTAGAAATTAAAAGTTAAAGTGACAGTAGCAGTTATACTTTTAATATAATTAACAAATATGATAAATTCTGTTATATTATGCTCTGTGTCTTGATATTCTGATTTAGAAAGATAATGTATACATATCATTCTGGCCGTGTGAATTTAACAATAAATTATATTTTACTTATTTAGTGACATCTTTGATATTATAATATAAACGACAGTGAGGTTTGTGTGGACTAATGCCTGGCTCAAAGCATCGCTTTGTCTATTTTCAGTGGCATTTCCTCAATCCTTTGACCTAGCATTAAAGTCACCTGCAATAAGACACTTTTTGTTCTGCTACTCTTACAATTCTGACAGAAACCCACTTTACATCCATGAAGAAGTGGTCTACGTGAGCGTATAAGTTGTAGATTCTCCATTCTTGGTGGTTGATTGTCACTACAATCACTTGTAGCTCGACATCCTAAATTTTACAGATGCTAGTATCTATTCATCTATGGGGGAGTTCTAGCTTCACATACATTGTTGGGCCCGCATGGATTACTATAGCACCTGTATCTTGGACACTTGATGGTAACATTCTCCTTCAAGCAGATCCTCTGGATCATGAAGATGCCGAAGTCGTATACCAATTTTTGGAGAATAACATCACGTTGGGTAGCACTGCAGCAATTTCAGTAGCCTATATGTACTTTTATTAACCTGTCTTCTACATTTTCTCTTTCCAGCTCTTCTCTTTCTCTCTCTCCTCTTGTCTGCCTCTCTCTCCTCTTGTCTCCCCTTCCTCTTCTTCTGCATCCACCTTCCTTTTCCATTTGCTGGAAACATTGACGTCAGAGCATGATCTCTGTAGCTCCCGGAATGACTGTTATGGGGTTTGTCAGCAGAGTTTCCTTCTCCTAGAAAAGTTGTCTGCTTGACTACCAAGTCTCCTCTACTCGAGGAGAGTAGAGTCTTTGCCAAAGTGAAATACTGCAATAAGCATTATAAGCAAGATACCAGTTCGCAAAAATAAGCGGTCAATAACCAACAAAATGTTGATAAAAAGACACATTAAGAAAATAGTATTAATGGTGATATAATACTGTTTACTCACATTGTATTTTTTTCTATGACATCTCATACAGGGAGCTGTAGTGTACCAAAATGTGGATTCCTTGTTGCAAGCATCCCATAATCTGCCAGTTGGAATTTTGGCTTATGTTACAGATCAAGAGTTAATATATTTGCGTGTCAGAGATGGATGGAGAGCCATTCAGGTATGCAGCATCATTATTTTTCTTCAGACATACTAAATTGTTTATGCCAGAAATGACATGCAGAAGGACTACAATACCTTGACAACAAAATTGTCACTGAGTAGCATTTATATAGAGAAGATGACCTTGGACATTAATAAATTGATCTCATAATAATATTTGTGCTTATGTAATATATTCTGAATATAGAATAGATTTAAATGGTTTAGTCAAGTAAGAAATGTTTTCACTACATAGATTGATCAGTAGACTATTAAAAGACATTTAACAGTAGAGACCACTTGATGATGTGAAAAATACCGAGATATTCTATCAGATAAATTTATATAAACTATACCAAGTCTGTTTGATAAGGTCATCTGCATAATAGTCTACAAGAGCAAACAGTCAGAGCCATTTACATATCACACTGAGGTTACATGAATGGCTACCATCTTCATCATGTTTTGAACCGGTTAATGTAACAAACAACAGATGGCAGGAAAGTTGCAATACAATAGGCATTTGATAAACAACTAGATGATCTTGATTTTGTAGATGATTTGTGCTTGCTACTGCATAAACAACAACATATAAAAGTAGAGATAACCATACTAAAAATGGAAATTCAAATTATTAATAAACAAAATGACCCTATACAAATTATTGACCAAATAGTTAAAGCAGTGCACCATTTTGCCTATTTGAGAAGTAGCTGACAAAGGTTGAGTAGCGATCCAAGATGTTAACATCATGATTACCAGAGCCAGATTTGCTTAATGTGTAACGTGAGCATTTTCACAGGAAAATAAGATTAGGCTCTTTAACCCTAATGTAAAATCAGTCCTACTTTATAGTTAAAAAACATTACATATACCTAAGAGTACCAAATCCAGACTGTAGGCTTTCCCCAACAAGTGTCTATTTTGCATAGTTTATAGTAGATTAGTAGATTGTCAGATGTAATAACAAACACAAAGTTGTGATAAAGAGCACGACAACAATCAATATAGATGAATACTTAGGGGAGAATAATAATGGCTTTCCATCGTTGTCGATGAGGACTGCCAACATCATCCCTTTTACAGCCTATTCTGATGGGTGTGAGTGCGTATGTGGCTGAACAGGCCAATGTGGGCACATAAACATCTATTGCATGACAGGCACACGAGGTCTGCAGAAGGTCTTGGTGTTCCTGCAGTTCGTGATTTCCGGGTCTCGCTTCTGCTTTGGGCTTTCACAACATGGTGGTCTTTGCTGGTAGCTACGTCCACTTTGACTGCACTTCTCAAGTCAGATCTGTTTTGCTCAAGACATTCACAGGTGGTGACATCTATCTGGCAACCTTTAAGTGAGTCCCTTAGACTGTCTTTGAAATGTGCCTTTAAGCAACCTCTCACATTCCATCCCGCCCTCACCATAGAGGAGCTTCTTTAGGAGCCATTCATCTGACATACGTATGAGATATCCAGCTCAACTTAGCTGTGCTTTTTGTAGCAGTGCATGAATGCTGGACGTGTCAGCTCTCGAGAGAACATTGATATCAGTGACACGATCATGCCATTGGATGTAGAGTATTCGCCTCAGGCAACCTGTGTGGAAGTGGTTTAAACCTCCTTGCATGTCAAGAGTATACAGTCCAGCTTTCACAGGCATAAAGTAGGGTTGGAATGATGGCGGCACAGGAGACTTTCAATCTGGTCATGACGCTGATGCCACAACATTCCCACACCATTGAAATAAGATTGAAAAAAACAGCTTCCCTGCAATTCTGTTCATTGTCATCGTGTGTTACAACCCACCTCTTCTCATAACATGCCCGATAAAGGAGGACTGCCATGTCCGGATTTTTGCCGTAAGCTGTCTATGTGTCTGTGCCTCTGCAAGTATCATGTTATTAAATTTTTTTGCAGTCAAATTTTCAACATTTTTCTGTGAAACCACATTCCCGCTGTTGATAATCTTTGGCTTGCTGCCGTTTGTCAGTACTGGTTCCACGCAACATCTGTGAACTCTCTTCCTTAATTCCAGTAATAGGATTTTGTTGTACAAGATTTCCCTCATATTCTGAAAGATTGATTTCGCATTGGCAATTCTGTACTTTATTTCATAAGTACATCTTCCATTAGATCTTGTGTGAGTGCCAAAGTATTGAAATGTGTGTAATTGTCTTAGTTACAGCAATTAGGAGATTTGTTTCTTAGTTAATATAAATAGACAGAAAATATGTTATGTGATAATGCAGCAGTTGTAAACTGTAATTTACTTATATACAAGTATTCCTGTAATAATAAAATGATGACATAATCTGTTTCTAAACATCAAATTGTTACGTATTTTTTAATAGCTTGGCCAATTCATTGCCAATCAACGATTTCAACCAGAGGTGAGTCTTATGTGACATGCATATTTCATCTTGTAGTTTTTATCATTTACCAAAACAATTTAATAATATATTACATAATGCTAGTTACACCTGATTGATTGTATACATACATAAAGTCTGCATTAATTTTGCACTGTAGAAAAGATTCAATCATGCTGGTGTTTCTGCATCCAGTGTGTATCTTTTTCATTCACATTCAGCATTACTGTGAGGTAAGATAGATCCTGACTTGCATATATATGTCAGGAAAGACTAATCAAATCAATATGAAACTGTCCATGACCTCTGTCTTCAAAGTCAGACAAGTTCTTTGGTGCAGGTTCAGTCATTTGAAGGATGAATCATTTTTAACTGTGTAAAAAAATAAAAGATATTTAATAAAAGATAAAAGCCTGACAATCAAAAGCCTAATAAAAGGAAAGTCACTGGGGTGCAAAACTAGTACAGGCAGGAGAGGAGGCCAATACTCACATTTATCATGTACTGTGCACGAGGATCTGGATGCAAAATCAATAAAGTACAAGTAAGCTTCAGGAAATACAGAGGGACTAGAGATCACATATGAGAAACATCTTTGAAAAATGTAGTGAGTATAATGTAGATCTGTATACATACTTTATTGATTACACTAAGGCCTTCAATTGCATACAAAATCAGAATTTTGGGAAAATCATGATAGATATGGGTTTTGCAATACATCTAATGGAAGGATTATATCAGGAACAACAAGCTGCTGTCAAATTGGTTCAAAGTACAAATGGGAGTAAGGCGGGAATAGATCCTCTCCCCATACCTATTTAACATTTATGCAGAGTGCATAATGAAAAATGTTAGAGAGGATGAAAATAATGGCAGGCATAAACAGACGCAGTGAAGATCAAAACCTCTTTGTAAACATAAACAGAACAAAGATAATGACCACCGACAAAACAAGAAATCAACATAAATTCAAATTCAGGGGTGTGGAAATAGAACGGGCCATGAACTTTGAGTATCTGGGCTCCAGAACTGACAACAATGGCGACTGCTCAAAGGAAATCAGAAGGAGTTTGGCAATGGCAATCCAAAGGTTACACAACCTGAGAAAATTTTTTCAGAATACCAGCAAACCAACAAAAGTGTATATTTTGAAGGCTTGTATTTTTCCCTTGGCAGAATACAGCTGTGAAACTTGAACAGTTACCCAAACCTCAAGGAAGAGAATCGATTCCTTTGAGTCTGAATGTTATAGAAAAGTTCTCAAATACCTTAAATGTAGAAAAAAACTAAGTGCAACATTCAACAAGAATTTAGCTTAGAGCAGAACTAATTCATAAATTCCATTTTGGCCAGAAGATGTAAATGCTTTGGCCACATCAAGAGACACATAGGTGTTGAGAGAACAGTGATGGAATGTATAGTGCAAGGCAAAAGAGGCAGGGGTAGACCAAAAAGACGATGGCACCAAGATATCCAGCAATGTCTGGGAATGACTGTGGCAGAGGCTGGAGTTTTGACAAGGGAAAGAGTTTCTTCAGACAGGCTGTGATGGAAGCGACGTTCTATAAAGGACATGCTACTGGATGAAGATATACATAGTGAAGCATATTTAAATATAATAAATAATAATGTTGGTTTAGGCGTCTAAGGCCTGTTGCATCGGTCGGCCACATTCATGACCCACCGCTGTGGCGTGGTTCCAGGCCTCATCCTAGGCGGAGGAGGAGGCTGCTATTTGCTGGTGCCATACTGTTTGGGGACAACCTCTTCTGTGCTTCCAACCGGTCAGGGGAAGACATTTGGCGCTGAGGAACAATTTGTGTAGTATCTTGTGGGCAGGGGTTTCCTGGTCCCGCCGTACAACATGACCAAACAAAGAAACTCAGCGCCGGTCAAGTGTTTCTGAGATTGGGTGGAGGTCTGTTTTAGCAGAAACCTCCACATTGCAGATGTAGTTATGCCATTGATTGCCCAGGATACACTGCTAGTTGTGCATGTGAAAGGCTACCAGTTGCAACATGTCATGTTTCAGGAATATCCAGGTTTCTGAGCCGTAAAGCAGGACTGGGACCACACATACTGGTAGATGCGGATTTTTGTATTTTTGTCCAAAGGGAGATCTTGCCATTACTCCACACACATCAGATGTCGCATAACGGACACAGCTAGTCCGATCATAAAATATTTGTGACATTAAATATGCACCACCTAAATAAACAGAACAGAAACAGAGTGTAATAACTTAATATAAGTGTGTTAAAATTTACATATTTGAGAAAAGTATTCATTTTCGAATGCTTCCATCCTCATCAAAGCATGTCGCTAGTCTTGGTATATAGGCCATTGACAACATCAGCCATCAAACGCATTCGTGGGCTGTTCTTTCTGCCTCTCTCCAGTAATTATTTAATCTTAGTTTCTTCTCACATTCTCTTTTCTGTATATTGTTAAGTTTAGCTCTCTCTCTCTCTCTTCCCTTGAGGACTCCATGTAAAGGCATGTCTTGTTATGTTGGATTCCATAGTGCATATCTATCTAGCCCTATATTCTTTGCCTAATTTGTTGTTTCAAGTGGCTGTTGAATCTGTTATCGAAGGATTGGAGTCTTTGTTGAAATGTCATGGTTGCTTACCATGTCTCCACTCTATGCATCAGCACTGACGACACTGGCATATTGAATATTCTAATTATCTCTTGATCTCCATGTGATGTTTAGTGTCAGTAATGCTCCTTCCTGCCTTTATAATTCTGATACATTTGCATCTGTATCTTTGGATGCATCAGTTGTGCTGCCTAAGCATGATTTGTTCTTTGTTGATAGTGTTTAGTTTAATGAGCTTGATTTTCTTTATGGTGATATTCAGTTCCAATTTGGCTGATTGTTCTTTCACCCTATCAAGTTTTTCTTGCATTTGGCTATGACTTTGTGACAAAAGTACCAGATTATCTGCGCAGTTCAGGTCATCCAATTGTGACAATGGTGTCCACTAAATACCAGATATTTTTCCATAAATATATGTCTTCATTATCCAATCTATAGCCAATAAGAATAGGAAAGATGACAGCAGGTATGCTTGTCTCACCCGTGTTTGCACCCCAAAATGCTCCTTCATGTACCACTCTACTAACTGTATCTTTGTAAATATTATGTACCAAGGTTATGAACGTCTCTGGTATCCTCAACAGTTGCTATAGAGTACTTCAATCCACACAGCCTTTTCATAGTTTATAAAATTTGCATATAGGGACGATTTCCATTCAAAACTTTGTTCTATTGTGATGCGCAGATAAGTTATATGATCTGTGCATGATTTTTCCTTACAAAATCCTGCCTGTTCCTCTCTGAGCTTTTTGTCTACTTCCTCTTTTAATCTGTCCAAGATGATTCTGTTGAATATCTTTCCTGGCACCGACAGCAATTTAATCCCTCTATAATTGCTGCAAACTGCCAGGTCTCACTTCTTAGGCAGTTTAATTAGATGGCCTTCTTTCCATTATGTGGGATCTCTCTCCTCTTCCCATATTATCTTAAATAATCCTGCAATGTATCCGTGGCTTTATCTATACGTGTCATTATAGTTTCTGCTGCAATTCCATCTGATCCTGTCCTTTCCCTTTCTTGAGTTTGGATATGACCCTTTGGATTTATATCTTTCTTGGTGGGTTGCAGTCCAAGTTCATGGTTATCTCTGCAAGTAGGATGATTGGTGTTTCTTGCGGTGAAAGTATGTTTACATTATCTTTGAAATACTCAACCCATCGTTTCTGTTGTTCCTCCAATGATATGAATATCTTATTTTTCTATCTTTGATTAGTTTGTCTGTATGTGAATGTATCTATTTGGCATTTTCTATGTTGAATTCGATGTTCATATATCCTCTCCCTGCTTTCTTTTGTGCCAACTTGTCAATTTATTCCCTTTAATTTGTTCCTTATTCATGTCTTTATCTCTTTGTCTATAACAGTATAATTTATCTGTGTTTCTGATTTGGTGGTCCAAGTTTGGCAATTTTGAGTATAGTTTTCCTCTAATCTAATTAAGCTAATTTTATATTTAAGTGCTCCTAGCAAGAATGAAAAATAGTTATGATTTTCAATCAGTTAACATGTTTTTCAAGTATTCAAATAACATCTGAAATATGTATACATTTTCTAAGAAATCAGCAACCAAATATCCCCATACTGTGTGTGAGCACATTTCCTTAAATAATTTAATTACACCTACATCTGATGATTACCAACATGTTCTGATTAGGTCCTGTGATAATCCATTTAAAACAAATTATAATCAAGTTTGGCATAACCAACAAAGTCATCTAAGCTAGCAAATGTTCATAAAAGTGTTTGAGGTGTTTCTGCTTATCCCAGTAAATCTAATTCACACTCATATACAAACACATACATGGACATACATATGTGTATGTGTGAGTATGCGTGTGTGTGGACATATGTATGCAACATTTATTGACAACTTCCTTATAAGAGCAATTTTATTTTCAGCTAATACCAGTCTTTCCACGCCAGAAAAGGGTATCAGATATTGGGTTTACCATCTGTTGCATGCTTTCCATATGATTATTTTCTGCTTCGTGAGGGATTAGCTTGTTTTATCCTAAAGTTTTCATCTATAAATATTTATGTTAAAGTCTAAGCTGACTGCCCACTTGCTGCTACAGAATTTAAACTTAACTTTGTTTTGTTGTTGTTCCACCAGCACTTTCACAAATGTATTTCTTGTCCCTATAATGGGAAGCATGTTTAAAGGCAATTTGTATGCATGAATCTTTTGATTATATAGCTCTTTGCTTACCTGTTAGATCCAAAGAAGAACTACATTTGTTAATTGGCATACCTGGGTTAGTAAGTCCTTCATATGATACTCTATATTCTAAGATGCTATCTATTTATTCTCACGTTAGGGATATGGTCAAAATATCGTTCTCTTGATTGGGATTAATAATTATATTGATTATTAGTGAGAATCAAATATAGGTTCAGATGGGCTGGTCAAAGATGCTATCAGAAAGGCATAGAAAATCTTAGTTTAACAGAAATGTACATGCCAAAAGTGAACATTTAGAAACCCATGATTGAAAGACACATGTCTGAAAAATCTGAAGTAGAAAATATAGTATTTGTATGGATCATAGAGACAAATGAAAAGAAATGATGTATTGCAACAGTTAACAAGCTGGGCTAATAATTGGGATGAAGTGGGGAAGAATAAAGCTAGCAGCTGAGGACAAAGTCATTTTCAGTTTGTTGTAACTTCTGTATATAAAATATTATGTAATTCTTTAAGACTATGGAGTGATATCACTGGTTTTTTTTTGACAAAAGACATATGTATCCTTTTTTTTTTATTTACTGTGTTTGTTTTTGTGGTTTATACAAGGTTTATGTCTGCAGTTTGTTTAAATTTTTAAATAATCAAATTATTTTGTTTGTTTTTTATGGTTTTTTTGTTTTAGCATTTATTATTGTTTATCAAACAAGTTCTTTTAATTTAAATGTTTTATTGAGTACCAAAAAATATGCTTTCCATTCTTGTGCTTCTATGGAATACCAAAAAAGCTTAATTGTGTTGTAATGTTTCTATTGATAAGCCAGAAAAGCGTCTGTGTTTTAATGTTTTGATTGAGAAGGAAACAAGATACTGTGGGTTTACAAGTTTTTACTGAGAACTTCTTTGTGCTTTTTTTTCTTCTTGTGACTCACTAAACACTTTGCAGCTTTATATATTAACGTGCTTCCTGTAATAACCTTCCATTATTCTTTTGTACAAATGATTTTAATATTTTCTTTTGAAATCTGTTAAACCTTTTCTTGCTATTTATTTGTGTATGCTTTATTTATTTTCTGTGATTATTTGCAACATTGAATTTTTTATATTGTTTGGAACTGTTTATTCTGTTTCTGAATTATGCTGTACAACTAAGACATATTTATTATAATACACTAAAAGGAACTTGATATTTCCTGTCAGATAACAAACTTTAAAGACTACTCCATTTAGGTAAGATACTGTATGATTAGAGTTTTGGTTGGGTACTCACCTTTCATGACAACAGTATGTTCAATTCCTGTTACCAGCATGATCCAGTTGGCCTAGGGAAGGAGAGATAGCAAGGAAGAAAACTGGCCACTTCATCTAATAAACAATAGTCTCTAACAAGTCATTCCTGACAGAAATGTCTACCATGGGAATATCTTTACTTAAATTAAATAAACAACAAATATATTTGACTTTGTATAACGGTACACTTTCACAGAAAAAATAATTGTGATAAAATTTGAGAATGATTTCCTTTTTGTTATTTCTTCCTGTTTTGCAATTCCTTCATTGCAGGTTGTACCATTGTCAATCTTTACAAGTCTCTTAGAAAGAGGCAGAAGCTGCCCATACAGCCCAACTATGTGTTTCTTTTTGCCACCAATTGTGTCTGTATCTCACTTTTGAATGCCTGAAAGATTCATCTATATATTTTATTTTTGAAGATGCTTTACCCTCTATGCCTTTGTAAAGTTCAGTTAATTTACTATCTAGGCTCTCTGCCTGTTTCATTCATGGGACAGAGCCAGTGTGGTTCCATTTTTATGCCATCTCAATGTTGATATCTGTTTCCCTCAATGTTTGTTTATAAATGTTTCTTACTCAGGCTTCCAAAGTGGCTGCCATTGTTATTCTTCAATCATTTATTTCAAATCCTCAGTGCATGATATACATTTTCTAGTCTGTTTTGCACATTCCTGACCCATGTAAGATCTATGTAGGATATACAGTTTTATTTTCAGAATATAAATCATTTATCTATATTGAAGCTGTAATTAGTTATTTCTTCATTTGTATTTCTCAAGTTCTTCTGCTAAATTTTCATTGCCACCATTTAATAGTTATTCCCATATAAATAACTGTTGAACATGGCCATGGCTGCCCTGACTATACTGCAAATAATCTGGAAATAAAAGAACATCAGCTTTAAATTGAAGCTGACTTTAATGTATACAATGGTCACCTTGGTATACCTCTACGCGTGTGAGACTTGAACTCTGACTTCTGACCTAGAACGTAAAATTTGCACAATGGAAATGAGATGCTTGCAAAGAATTCTTGGCATTTCATATCTGGATTGCATAACAAATGAGAGTGTTCTTTAAATTGTTAGGAAGGAGTTAGGCCAGTATAAAAACCTACTGACTATAGTAAAAACATGAAAATTGACATGTTATGGACATATATCACGATCGCTGGGGCTGCCCTAGACCGTCCTGCAAGTCACTGTGCCTGGGAAGCATGGGAGACCAAAAAAGAGATGGGAGGACAATATAAAAGAGTGGACAGGAAGGTCTATAGCTGAAACTAATACCCTGGCAAAAAATCAAGACATATGGCGAGAACTGGTTTGACAAACTGCAATATGGGATATGGCAGAAGCACTTGTAGAGTCAAAACCTTTTGTTAAGTGCATAACTGACAATTTTTTTAATTCAACATGTAGAAGCAGCCACCAGAGGCAAAAACATACTCGACCTAGTTTTTACTACAGAGGAAAATATGATTGAAAACGTTACCGTTGGGGAATTGTTTGGCTCAAGTGACCATCAAATCATCCGTTGGGATCTTATTGCAGGGAAAGAAGTAAACATAAACACATGAACATACAACTACTCTAAGGCAGATGTTAAGAAGATGAAAGAGGCAGCGAACCACATAATCTTGAAAGATATTGTCGTAGGAACAGATGTTGAACAGGAGTGGGAAAGTTTTAAAACAGTTCTAGAAACGCTAAAAGAGGAATGTGTTCCATGTAGGGAGGTAAACCCCAAGCGTAAAAAGTGGATAACTAGATTTGTAGTGAAATGTAGAAGAGCAAAAAATAAAGCATGGAAAAAATATATAGAGGCAGGTAAATCAAAAGAAACATATGTAAAATATTTGGACAAGCAGAACATATCTCAGAAAGCGAATAAAACAGCAAAAGTAGACTTTGAAAAAAAACGTGCTCAGAGGATCAAGACTGACAGTAAAAGCTTCTTCTCTTATGTTAGGAATAAACAAAGAACGAAAGACAAAGTAGGCCCTCTCATAGACAGTACAGGGAAAATAATAAGTGAGAATATGGAGGCAGCTAATCTGCTCAATCAGTACTTTGGCACAGTCTACACAAAAGAGGACTGCTCCAAGATCCCAGAGCCTATAGATATTTTTCAAAGAGACATGGATACAGCGGGATTAAGATCAATCTGTATTACAGAGGAAATGGTTTTTAAAAAATTGGAGAGGTTGAAAGTGAATAAATGTCCAGGTCAAGATGGTATTCATCCAAAATTGCTGTATGAAATTAGAGACCAACTAGCAAAACCATTGGCTATATTATGTTCTCAATCACTTACAAAAGGGATTGTTCCACGGGATTGGAAAGATGCAGGAGTGATACCCTTATTCAAAAAAGGCAAAAAATCAGATCCAGCAAATTATAGACCAGTGAGTTTAACGAGCATAGTCTGTAAATTGTTAGTCAATAATCAAAGAAAACATTGTAATGCATTTAGACAAATTTAATCTAATTAGAAATAGTCAGCATGGGTTTACTAGAGGGAGATCATGCTTAACAAATCTATTAGAATTCATGGAGGAGGTTACTAAAATCATAGATAAAGGGGAGCCAGTGGATGTTATTTATCTAGACTTTGCAAAGGCCTTTGATAGAGTACCTCATCAAAGATTATTTTGAAAGTTAAAATCACATGGAATAGGTGGGGAAGTTGTCAAATGGATTGAAAATTGGTTAACGGGAAGAAGGCAGAGGGTGGGCATAAATAAGGAGTACTCTGAGTGGTGTGAAGTGAAAAGTGGTGTGCCACAGGGCTCGGTTTTGGGACCAATTTTGTTCTTGATATATATAAATGATTTGGACATTGATATGGGATCCATGATTGCAAAATTTGCTGATGACACAAAACTATGCAGTAGTGTCTCATCTAAAGCGGAAGTGGATATATTGATGTCGGATTTAGATAACATTCTAGAATGGTCTGTAAGCTGGCAAATGGAGTTTAATGTAGATAAATGTACAGTCATCCACATGGGTAGATCCAATATGGAACATAATTACAGAATGGGAGAAAACAATATTAGAAAGATAGATAAGGAAAGGGACCTAGGGGTTATAATAGATCATACAGGAAAGGGGAGTGAGCAAGTTAAGGTAGCAGTGAAAAAGGCAAATGCAATGTTAGGTATGATAAAAAGAAATATTAAACATAGGAGCAAGGAAGTGATCGTCAAACTGTATAAAGCTTTAGTTAGACCTAGATTGGAGTACTGTGTACAGATGTGGAGTCCTTATCATAGAGGGGACATAAACATGCTAGAAAGAATACAAAAAAGAGCGACAAAGATGATAGTGGGATTCCAGAATTACAGTTATGAGGAACGACTCAGAAAAACCGGCCTACAGTGTCTCGAAGAGAGAAGAATTCGTGGTGACTTAATACAGGTTTATAAGATGATCAGAGGAATTGATAAATTAGACTATAACAAGTTTTTTTAAAATAAGGCTACCTACAATAACACGAGGGCATAGCTACAAGCTGACTAAAGAGAGGTCCAGGTTAGATATTAGGAAATATTTTTTTAGTCAGAGAGTTGTGTCTGCTTGGAATGCATTGCCAGGGGAGGTAGTGGAGGCAGGGACAGTTAATGCATTTAAGAATAAACTGGATGCGCATAGCTTTTAGAGCAAGGTGATGTAAATGTAACTGGTTGTATACAGACTCTGCAGGGTCTTCTAAACCAGTATAAAGACATTAAGTTAAGTTAAGTTAAGTTAATAACAATGCCTCAACGACCTTCTAGGTTACAGGACCAATGATGATGATGAACATGTGACATATTATTCCCATTTCTTAATTTTAATGTCTTTTTTATAGATTTGTTTTACACTTTATTTTGTTATATAATTTTCGTTGCTTAATATACAGATTGTCCACTTTATTATTTTACTAACATAAATGTATTTTAACTGTAAAGATAATGTTTGTGTCATAATAAAATTGATTAAGGTTTTGTTTCTTTCTTCACAATTTCATACACATTGCATCACATGCACTTATCCATAGTGCATCACAGATGTTATTCTTTTATTTTACAGATAACAGAGCCTGCAAACACCACCGTATTTTCTCCACCAAGCAGGTTGACTGGCACTGTGGTAAGCTTAATCCATAAACCATGACTTTCTGAACTGCACAACTTCCCATTCCATCCTCCTCGTTATATCCTGTAACTCAAGATAGAATTAATCAAAGATACAATTAATTAAGTCAGAGCTACTGTAAATATAGAGAAATCAAATGGGAAATAAATATCATTGCTTATCCTCTAATATTATTCAAGAAATAGATAATACATATTTAAAAAGAAAATTAAGGTGAAATAGGTTTTCCCATTTGTAAGAATGCTAATACTTGTGGTCATTGTAACTACTAACCTACTTCGATATTGGGATATTGTAACAGTGAGCATACATACAAACAGAATGGACAATAATCAATGTTTCACATTGGGTGTTAGAACAGACATGAGTTCTTCTTTCAACACTTTGTGAGATAACTGGGAAAAATGAAATAATCTGTTTTTCTTTTGTGCAGGATATATCGAAAATTGTTGCCACTAGAATTGATTGCAGTGTTACCCTTGATACGTTTCCTCTGGGAAACTATACTGATACAACTTTTGTTAGTGCTTTTATTCTTTGTCTCAATATAGCTTCATATTTAAGGCAGCATGGCCCAGGGGTAAAACATCTATTTCACAATCAAAATGTACCGGTTCAAATCTTACTATGCCCAATTTGGCAAACACTGGTATTTTTTTCAATGTAATCTCTTCTCTGCATACCGAAAGTAATGGCAACCTATCATACTGCACACATGCCAAAAAAGTTATTACAGCCAAATGTTGGTGGTTGTAAGAAGCGACATTCTGCAAAGGACATGCTACTTACATCTATCTATCATCAGTCGACTTAGGTCGTTAGACATCATAGGGAGGTGTAACCTCCTTTGTTTCATATTTTTTTGGCAGGTAAAAATCCACTGGTGACTTGCCAGGTCAATCCCAGCATCTGTTACCCCTGGAATATACGATCGCCTATTTTTGAGACTGGTAGAGGTGAAAGCGTAAATTATAGCAAGATAGACCTGCAGCCTGTCAGGCGCCATCTAAGCCGCTCCACTAATCACATAACCAAGACCTGAGGTTGTAGTCACACAGTCCCCTTTTTGCGATAGTTTCTCTGTGGGGTGAATATCTCTAGAATAATTTGAGTAGATTTTTAACTTGAATTTTGCCAGAGCAGCGGCTGTTAGGTCTACTCTTTTCTATTGCCAACTGCTAAGGTATTTTTAACGTGTGCACCACTGCACACGGGTGTCTGATCACACTACTCAGAGATGAGGGGAAATATTGACCGGATGATCCACATAAAAATATCCCAGTCTCCACCATGATTTGAACCTGTGACTTCCAGTACCTGAGGCGAACACCTTACCTCGAGACCACTGTTACTTACATACACACATTGTTATTTAGGTTTCAGCTGTTCATAAAAAAACAAATGGTCAAACTCATGGCTTGATCTATTTTTTCAATCGGATTGATTTGTCTCACATCAGATCTCACACTGTATATTTTCTTACAAGCAAATGACATTTCCTGCATATGGTCATGTGTAACAGTAGCTGCATTCAATGGACACAAGTGGAATAATAGTTTCGTTTAGTTCATATTTAAATGAATATTCAGCACGCTTTTAATCTAATGTATTCTCTCGTTTACAATTTCCATGTAATAATAACACAGTTTTTCAGTGAAAGCTCAAGTCAAACATACAAAAAGACAACTTTGATCTTGACTGCCATATTTGTTCACTTTTTTGTTTTTTTTGTTCTGTTAAAGTATATGTTGGAATCGGAATATCTTTACTCACTTGTCAGAAGAGCTTATTTTGATATTGTATAAACAAAATGTTGCTAACAAGTATGTGACTGTTAAACAATAATTTCACTGAAAACAATGTGTGCATTGACATGTATTCAACGCCTCATCACCATGATAGTCGCTGCCGAAGATGGATGTGTCTGACCGAAAAGTGCAAATTTTGTAGTCAACTATCGACACAGCGCATTCCGCTCTCCGGACTGCATTCTGCTACTTGCAAAGCCCTGTTCAGGGATTGGTAGTGAAAGATTGAGAACAGAAGAAGAAGGAGCATAGTGTTGCCAGTAAATTGTATCTCATAGCATTAATCCTGCATCAAAGAATTTATATATTCTTACACATATGGTTTCTATAGCATTTCAGTTGAGGTTGCCAGCTCTATCTTAGGCCTCTTTTGTTCCCTTTTATTGCATGTATAGCTTGTTCAGTTGCTATTCAAGATGAAGATGCTGAGCAGTGCATGAGCTGTAGCAGTCAGCAACTCCAAGCTGATTGATAGTGTAAGGGCCAGCGACCCATGCTGCCAAGGCCCTTCTCCACCTCCACGTGGTGATCCTGGATAACAAGCTGGAACATTGCAGACTGGCTAAGGAGAGGGGTTTGAAGAGGGAAGTCTAACCCGGTACCCAAAATATCATGCTGAAGTCAGATGTGTTGGACTGATAGGTGCAGATATTGCAGTCAAACTGTAAACTACGACATAACACATTCCGTTATCCAGACTACATCTTGAGAAGAAGAAGAAAGTTGCCATTCTTGTCTCAGCTGAATGCACTAGGAGTATATATTTCTAGTAAAACTTAATTCTAGAAACCATATGAACACTCGCCCTAATGGCCATTGTTACACATGCCCTATAACAATAAGCACAGCTGTGCTATGTGTTTCTGTCATCTGGACATGTTCCATGGCTATCCCCGAAGCAGTGTTTCACATCAAATAGGAATTCACCTGCAAGTTCAGCAACTTAATATTTTCCATCAAGTGCCAATAGTGTTGCATGACATTCATCAGACAGACTAATTTCAAACTCCATGAGTTCCTCTTCCAGCAACATCTTAATAATATTTCCAAGAACTCTGGTTCACCAGTGGTCAAATCACTTGAACAGTCTTTGGCACCATGGTAGGCTGACATTACAGTAACATGCATCATCTCTTGCTCCTCGATTCAGGCTGAAGAATAGATTAATCTCCCTCAAGGGCTGTCTTCAGTCGCACATCATTGACATTTTCTATACTTTTGCTTAGGCTCTATCTCCTCTAGGCGTCGTCCTCCCCTTCATTCCTTCAGTTATTGTTATTTTCCTTCTATTTTATACACACATATCACCATCTGGTCATTTCCCATTTAGCCTCTATTGGTTTATCTGGCTGGTTACTTTTTCCATTTCTGCGCAGGCCTTTCATTTCCGTCCAATATAGATGACAGTCCATACCAACCCTAAGCTAAATATTTTTTTAAGTGCTCATATCTTTTTTTAAAATGTGTTGATCTCTACTTCAGTGATGTATTCTTATGTGTGTTGTCTCTTTTGTTCATAATGTAGGTCTTGTGTTTGTTCCAGCTTGGAATCTGAGCTATATTTTTTTTACTCCAAAACTTCATTTTACACATTTTTTAATTTACAGTCACTAACTTCATTCTAACAAGAAATGTACATTATTTGTATCTCTAAAACATAATATTGCACAGCTTCATTTGGTGGCACTTGACAAGCCCATGTCTGGTTCAATGAGAGGTATTCGGGGTGCAGACTATGAGTGTCACAGGCAAGCCAGAAGGAGTGGGTTGAATGGAACCTATAGAGCCTTCCTGTCTTCAGATACCCAGAACCTGAATTCCATCATCTACTACTCTAGAGATAGACAAATTCCTATTGTCAATGCAAAGGTATGTTTTTATAGGGTGTACATTTCTGTAATGGTGCCAGGCTATATTTTTTAACTTGATAAACTCAAAACATTTGGGTGAAATGTAGATGTCATGTAAATCAAATAGAAAATAGGCATGGCAACAATATAATTAAATATCGTTTGTGAATGCTAAATGATAATAGATGTAGGACGGATTTACAAGGGCACAGTGACAAAGTGTATGACCACGTTATCTCAGTCTGGGATAGGAAAAATATTAACATGGATGAAAGCAGGTCTAAATACATTCTAAATCAAAAACATAGAAAATTACCTGATTTATCTTTATTGCTGCTTTTTTTTATCTTTTATCCTACATTTAATTCATCATCTGATACTAGTATATCTAGTGCTATGCTATTTCCAACTGCAATCAAAATATTTAACTTCGTTCTCTGGTAGTAAGTCATATTTTCTTTTCCTTCAATTTTTCGTACTGCTAACTTCCTGTTGTAGTTGTTCATTTAATTTTTAACTTAACTTGTTTTTTTTATACTAGTTTAGAAGACTCATCAGAGTCTGTAGATAACCAATTATATTTGCATTACCCTGCTCTAAAAGCTATGCACATCCAATCTGTTCTTGAATGCATTGACTGTCTCTGCCTCCACTACCTCCTGGGGGAATGCATTCCAAGCATTCACCACTCTCTGACTAAATAAATATTTCCTAATATCCAATCTGAACCTTTCTTTAGCTAATTTGTATCTGTGCCCTCTTGTTCTCATTGGTGATGGTATTTTTAAATACTTGTTATAGTCTAATTTAGCATATCCTGTGATTATCTTATTAACCTGTATTAAGTCACCTCGAATTCTTCTCTTTTCTAGACACTGTAGGCCAGTTTTTTTTTAGTCTTTCCTTCTAACTGTAATTCTGGAATCCCACTATTAGATTTGTTACTCTTCTTTGTATCCTTTCCAGCATGTTTATATCCCCTCTATAATAAGGACTCCACACGTGTACACAGTACAACAATCTAGGTCTAACTAATGCTCTATACAGTTTGACTATCACTTCCTTGCTCCCTATGTTTAATATTTATTTTTATCATACCAAACATTGCATTTGCTTTTTTCACTGCTACCTGAACTTGCTCACTCACTTTACCTGTATGCTCTATTATAACCTCTAGGTCCCTTTCCTTATCTATCATTCTAATATTGTTCTTGTCCATTCTGTAATTATGTTCCATATTGGATCTACCCATGTGGATGACTGTACATTTATCTATATTAAACTCCATTTGTCATCTTACAGAGCTGTCTCGAATTGTATCTAAATCCAACCTCAATATATCTACCTCTGCTATAGATAAGACACTCCTACATAGTTTTGTGTCGTCCGCATGATTTAGGACAATTCATATTACTAATTGAAATGTACTGATGAATCATTTTATTTTTTACAATATGGCCAACACAATGCAAAAGCATAATTTGAAATATAAATTTATAGAAAAATTTATTCCTGAAATGTGCATAAAAATGTCAATTCTGTCATTCATGTTGTAAATAATAATGATTATTACCAATTTGTTTGTGGTTTATATGTAAGTAACATCTCTTTCCATGTTTTCCAGGATGAGATTCTGTTTCATTCATGGAATGAAATTACAAGTGGTTCTGGTGCTTCCTTCAACAATAACTCAACAATCTACTCTTTTGATGGCAGAGATATTATGTCAGATGGACAGTGGTAAGTAGCTTTAACTATATAGTGTCTATATAGTGTTACAGCATCATAAGGCTTATAAATAATAATAGCTGTCCATCATTGTCGATGAGGACCGCCGACATCATCCTTGTCACAGATTTTCCTGTTGGGTGTGGTGTGAATGTCGCTGAACAGGCCAATGCGGGCATGAAAACATCTGCTGCATAACGCACACACGTGGTCTGTAGAAGGTGATGGTGTTCTCGCTGTTCATGATTTCCGGGTCTTGCGTCTGCTCTGGGCTTTCAGAACATGGTGATCTTCACTGGTCGCTACACCCGTTTTGACTGCACTTCCCAGGTGGTGACATCTATCGAGTAACTTTTCAGTGAGTCCCTCAAACTATTTTAAACGTTTCTTTGGGCGTCCTTTCTCACACGATCCCTCTCTCAGCTTGTTGTAGAGGAGCATCTTTGGGAACGGTTCGTCTGACATGCGGACGAGGTGTCCAGCCCTCACACTATCAAGAACACAGTGTGAAAGGTTAGAACGCATCCAGAATGAAGGTATTTGACAGGTTCTGGGTTATACTAAGATGTGGTACATGCTGGAATTGTTATCGTTGACATTAAGACATAAACTTGCGCAGGCCAAAGAATATGTGCGTGCCACCACATACATGTGGCACTCTCTGTATAGCAAGATCTCAGACATCAAGAACCAAGAGAGTAGCGTCATGGATGGCACAGGCAGAGAAAACAATCGGACAAGTCAACCCAGTTGAACGATAGCAAGGGAAAGAACGGGTCCATATTTGTGATAGAATGAGTACCAGAGAGTCATCAAAACCTTAGGCAAGGAATGCAGAGAATGGGGCAACAGGAGAACAGAACTTGAGGTGAATAGGCTGATAACTAAGAATGCGCAGGATAGTGATGCAGTCATATACACCTAGAGATCGGTGCTGCGCAGCAGGACATCAGGCTGGGGCTTCTCAGCTAGAGTAAGAGAACAGGTCATTGCTGAGCAGAGCGGGACATACACGTCAATAACCTCCAGTTAAAGAATGGAGATGAAAGCAGTGACCTCAGCGTTAAGATGTCTATCTGATCTTCTTTAACAAGGGCAATCATCGAGACTGATGCACAAGTCAAATTTCAGAAGGTACAGAAGGGATGACTGAGGTACGGTGGATGACAGCCATTGAAATCTTACACCACTAGGGGTTGACATGGATCTACTGTCCTAGTTATGCTGGGGTTCAAGGCAATGAAAGAGCTGACATCTTGATTTCACAGGCTCCCATCGTGGGCATGTTAGTGATGGATAGGAGTGACATTTTGAAATCAATCAGCGACCGTTTGTTGGATGAGGACACTGAAATAGATGAATCGGCAATCCGCAAACTGCAAGGTTTTGACATTAAACAAGGTTCGAGCAGAGTGGGGAAAATGAGAGGACAGAGCAGAAGAGTGTACAACCAGCAAGTTACAGGGACCATCAGCATTTAGAAGCTGCACCATTTGCTGAGAGAGATCTGTTATTTAAATATGTTGGTGGGATTTTATGTGTATGTAAAACATCTGTGAATTACATGTTAATTTATTAATGTATTTAAATATAAATATTTGTACCAATATAACTTGTAGTCACTAAAACAAACAATATAGTGGAAATCATAAAGCATTGGATTTAATGCATGAAAAAAGTTGTATTTGTCACTATCAAATATGAGAATTTTAGTGATTTACATGAACTACATGCAGTATATTAAATAGAAGGCTTTGGATAACTTGTTAGTCTACAACTAATTGAGTTTTAGTAACATAAGATCTGGCTGTATTTCAAGACATATGGATAGAGTGTATCACCAAAATTTGGAGAAATTATAGTTTGAAATCAGCCAAGGTAGTACAACTTGCTGTAGGAAGAAGACCATATCTCTCCACTGTGCTTAAAACGAGTATCTGTTAAATAGAATAAACTAGTAAATTGCATTCTGACAAAACCTTATACTAGACTGTTACATTTTTATCTGAAATAATTATAATTTAATATTTGTATACTTAATCTGAAAAAGATAAAACTTTAAAGATATTGAAAGATACCAATTTCACAGATTTCAAACTATATCCCACAAGTAAGTTGGATGTTACCCTTCTCCTCCCTCATTCCCCACACATACTACACTCACATGATAATAATGACAATGTTTGTCCATCACAAGTGATGATGACCACTTTGTTTAGAATCTGTTCCGTCGGTCAATGAGTTTGAAGGTGACCAAGTAGCTCAATGTGGGTCTGGGAACACCTCTGACAGTGTGGACAATGTATGCCTGATGTGAAAGCTTCAATTCACAGGATTATCTAGCCTGTTTCCATTGTTCAGTTGCTAATTTTATTGATGTCTCGCGTGATGCTGCACATTCATGAAGACATGCATGCCAATCAGTTTGATCTTGCCCAGTGGCTTCCAAAGGGCCAGGTGTTATGCCAAAGACTCTTAGAGAAGCCTTAAGTGTGTCTTTGAAGTACTTCTTATGGACACAATGAGTGCGCTTGTCCTCCTGCATCTCACCATAAAAGAGTATTTCTGGCAGCCGATAGGCAGGCATGAAAACTACATAAACT
This sequence comes from Ariolimax columbianus, assembly GCA_036924085.1. Classification (NCBI taxonomy): domain Eukaryota; kingdom Metazoa; phylum Mollusca; class Gastropoda; order Stylommatophora; family Arionidae; genus Ariolimax; species Ariolimax columbianus. The sequence goes on along the minus strand of JAVGWX010000004.1, from coordinate 20,790,768 downwards.
TACATACTAAGCACTTAATTGATTCACTCCATATAGCCAATACATCAGATCCCAAATTTTCTTTAAATGCTGTAGAGCTGATATATCGGCTTGATATATAACTGTTGTCGTACTTATACATAATAGTTTCTCCATATAAAGTATTCCTAAATCTATAAATACAGTTGCACTTCCTAGTGACAGTTTTACATTGCAAGAATAGATGTGTTCAGGAGCCAAAAGTATTCTGGAGGGAATGAGTAAAGATATGAAAAGAACCTATTTTTAAAATGTAATTTCCACATTTTTTAAATTTGTAGATTGGCATTTTAGACACCAGCAATTTACATTTGTACAGGTAGATCACTAATTCATAGCTAAAATTTACAATTTCTTGTGCATTTTTCTATGAAGTCAAGTTTATACTCCAGATGTGGTAAATTATCTCACCAAAATGTCTTGAAAAACAAAATAGTAACAGTAATTGTGCTTTCTCCCTTTCAAATCAGGCCTCAGAAAATTGTCTGGCATGGATCTAACTCCAAGGGAGAATTCATTGATAACAAGCTCTGCAGTAAGTGGCATTCAGGTTCCACGAACAGCATGGGAGGAGCCAGCTCACTTTTGAAACACAAACTGCTTGATCAAGAAGAGTACACCTGCAACAATGCTTTCATTGTTCTGTGTATAGAAAACTCTGCACGTCAAAATTAATATGGTTGCCTGTGTTCATTTGTTGAAATATTTTGTAAAAACATGAGTATTGTTATGACTGATACAAAATGTAATGCAAACATGCAAAAGGAACAACAACTAATGGATAATTCTTAAATTTGTTCTATTTTCAAAATTTAAATGTATATTTTAAGAATATGTTTTGTCTTTTCTTACTCATGAAATACAATGCTGGCTGAAAGAAATATTTATCAGCAGGCAGTGTTAGTGTATGTATTATGTTCTGCACATTAAACTTCCCTTGGTTGGTATCATTCAAATGTTGGAAAAGTTAATAGCTTTTTTTTTTGGTTTGCTGATATATAGTAAATTAATATCAGCTTGTCTGTTAAGAAAACTATACAGATAGGTCCCGGTCTTTGCAGAGAAAGCGTTCTTGAACAAAGTGGCATAATTGGAATTGGCATAAATTGAAGCTATTTATAATGTAAATCAATGGGAAGTCAACAACATGCAGTTCTGGAACTCAAACATTGATGAGTAATATAATTGCATTGTATTTAAAGCTCTGAAACAACTTGAATATAATAAAGGAAAATTAAAAAAATTATATATGTTCATTTACCACCGGCAATGGCGTAATGAAGCAGTGCTAGTTCTGTGACAAAGTTACTGGTTGAGTGTTATGCTGTTTTTAAAGACATGCGGTATGGATTGTCTTGATTTCTTTTTCCTTTCTATCAAATATTTTATAAAGCCTCATGGATATATAGCACTCTGCTGCTAATTAAACAATCTTGCAGAGCTCATCAATGACTTTATTTATGTTTGAGAGTATGTGCTGGAGATTGCTTCTTATCTTCATGTCACGCAGAGGAAGGTCTTGTTCCTCTATTTCTTGCACTTCCTTTGGCCCACTTAGGCAGCCAATTCTTCTAAATCTTTATTGGAAAGAGGTTTTCTATGATTTTCCAAAACTTATATTACATCTTCCTCCACCTGTGACATCTTCAAAGCTCACCTCTTGTGCTAACCTTCTTACTGTATCTATGACTTTCTCCACAACACAAACACCTTACCTTAGTTCAGAGTTTTCAGCACATTCAATGCATGAGGAAGTGATAAGGGAATATTGTTTATGTGACTGTCTCATGTAAGATGTCAACTTATAGAAAATACATAATAAAAAATTAACCTCAGGACTGATTCAAAGATTCAATTTGTCCATTGATAGGTTAAGGTGCCATGGATGAAATTGCATAAGAGCAAATTTGAATATGTAAAAATATATATACTTTACAAGCCTCTGATTAATCAATTAGAGCAAATTTGCAAAGATGAAACAATAGTAAATATATTTTCATCGCTTTTTGGGCTTTTGGTTTCAAAAGCAAAGTTCTTAATTGGCACGCAGCAAATTGACAGCTAGCTATATACTAGAATGTAAAGTATCACAAATGTTTTTTATGTATTTAATTGCTATTAAAACAGTTGTAGTGAGGACTGGAAACTTTTAGATCAAATTTTTAATAGTGTTGTATTTCAGTAGAATATTTATTAAATTGATGTTATTATTATAGCTTTCTTTTAAAGAAAAATCAAGTTATAATTAATTTGTGTATGTCTGCAGTGCAGGTATATTTGATGAAACAGTTGAAATGTAAATTATGAAAGTTCTGTGGATCTAATTTGAATTAAGAATTGTCCCTAATTCTGCATTTACCTGTTTAGGAAATATTTGTATAAAACAAATACATTGTCCCTATTCACTTCAGCAATACATATACAGTACTTTCTGTACACATCTTGTAAAAATGTATTTTCTGTGTTAACTTGACATAGTATGTGCCTTATAAACGGTTTGCCTTTCCACACCAGCTGATTATTCATAGTCATGTAGATCATTGTACATAAACCAGATTGCTTTTGCAAAGAACAAGCTCAAATATGAACGAGAGAATTTTGTGTAAGATTTATGGAGTAATACCACAATATGTCTGTTTTCAGTATTTGAGTTACTGTAACAAAGAGAATGGAATTAGTAGACAACATTTTAATTGTTGAGCAATTGAATAAATTATGGATAGAATTCAAATAGTAATATAGTTACTGCATTTCTTGAATATTGAGATATTCTTGAACTATGTAGTCGGAAAGCATTTCTCTATTTCAACTAAAATGTTGAGAATTCAGATTAAAGCTTCCACATCGTTAGTCTTCTGAATGAAAATTAGTACTGGATAACTGGCAAGATATTCCAAATTTGGTCTGCTCATAATCGTTAACTTCTAGTGTTCAAGATGTCATCCAACACACAGATGAAATAATTGGATATTGAATGCTTGATTTCTAAACTACAGCTATTTATTTTCTGTTTATGTTTCCGTTACCTGTATAATACATATTTTTTTTCATTCTCTGAGTGTAATTTAATGGTTTACAAAACCAAATAGTCTTTACGCTTATTTATTATATGTATATCCTTTGATATGTGTAATTTGTTTTAGTTATTTATACTGCGCTTTGATGTGTCCATTTATTTTATCCACGTGTTCCCTGCTGCATGTTTTATTCAAAGCATTAAATTAATAAAGCTCAGATGCAATGTGGTCCATGTATGCTTAGTGAATATTACATAAATTATTAACGTATTCTGTTAATTTCTTTAGCTTGACTTAAAACCGCTTAATTCTCCACATTTACTTTTACGATGTATAACTCAAGATTCAAATGTTTCTTTCATCACTTATTTTGTTTTTCTCGATTTTTAAAATTGTTTCACTGTGTTGATTCTTATTTTATTGTGTTGTTGAAACTAATGTAGTCTTACTAATCATATTATTGATTTGTATAGTATATATTGTCCAGTAATAGTTTAAATGATAATATCCTTTGTCAGAAAATGAGCTAGCTGACTAAACAATAGTATTTTGTGTCTTGTACCAGGTTTGATAGTTTGTTTTCATGTTAAAAGCATGGTTTGCAATGGAATGGTTTTGAATGAGGCAGTGGAAAAGCAAAGTGAAAATCATTACTTTCTGAAAGAAGTTCTTGAGTCTTTTAACAGATCAGCTATAGTAAGTGCTAACATAACATTGTCAGTCTTGCTTTTCTTTTGACATAAACAAGAATGTGTTTGTTGTACCTTATAATTTCAGACTGCTAACACATTTGTGTTCTTATTTTTTTCTCAGTTTTGTTTTGTATTATGGCATAATATTGAGTGCACATTTGTAGTATTTACAAACTGTTTAATTCTTTATGTGCCAGCTTAAGTCATTTTTATATGGTACTCTTTAGAACTAGGTCATCATTTTGATACAGTATTTATGGTATTGTATTCTTTACATGTTATTTAATCTTTCTCTTATATATTTTAACCTCTATGTCAAATGCTAAAATGATAACTCCTTTTTATATGGAAAGTCTCCTAGAATGATTAATGAATAGCCCGTACAAAATATGACAGAGAAATTATCTCTTGACTTTATATAGAAGCTGCAAATTCTGCAAAGTCATTTTATGTATACAAAATAAAATATATATATCACTGCTATTTCATTTACACTTTCTTTCACTTATCTCTGCCACATAAAAATGGTTTCAATTGCCAAATTAAAATCATTATAAATATACTTATGGTGTTTTGTAAATGTGTCTTCATCTTCTGAAAGTGCATCTTACTATGAAAAGTTCAAATTAAAAAGTGTGACTATCATCATCAACAACTACAGCAAAAAACCGTTCAGTCAATGTGATAGAATACAAGAGGAACAGACAGTGTACATACTGAATTGAAATATATCAGACCAAAGGAGTGACTCTGAGAAGGCATTCAGTAAAATAATTAATAGACAAGAGAGAACTAGGATGAAATAATGAAGAAAAAAAGAGGTTGATTCAATTTGTGTGTTTATATGCAAGAACTGCAGTGCATCAAGATTTATGAAGAAAGATAATATTAATATTAGAGGAATTTTTTTTACAAATAAAGCATATTAGCATTATTGATCAATATTATTTGCATTAATCTTTATTACATTTGTAAAGCATTTTGAATTTAACATTTAAAAAACACATTAAAATTGAGGATCAAAATGAAGTTGTGTAATAACATGTGGGGCAAATGGTACTAGGGAAGACAACCACTCAATTCATTGCATTACATGCCTCACATGGGGAGGAAGACTAACGTCTGGTCAGGCAAAATATACTGATCAGACATGTAAGTCAGGGTCAGGCAAAACATACTGACCAGACATGTTAGTCAGGGTCAGGCAAAACATATTGATCAGACATGTTAGTCAGGGTCAGGCAAAACATACTGATCAGACATGTTAGTCAGGGTCAGGCAAAATATACTGATCAGACATGTTAGTCAGGGTCAGGCAAAACATACTGATCAGACTTGTTAGTCAGGGTCAGGCAAAATATACTGATCAAATATGTTGGTCAGGGTCAGGCAAAATATACTGATCAAACATGTTAGTCAGGGTCAGGCAAAATATACTGATCAAACATGTTAGTCAGGGTCAGGCAAAATATACTGATCAGACATGTTAGTCAGGGTCAGGTAAAACATACTGATCAGACATGTTAGTCAGGGTCAGGTAAAACATACTGATCAGACATGTTAGTCAGGGTCAGGTAAAACATACTGATCAGACATGTTAGTCAGGATCAGGCAAAACATACTGATCAGACATGTTAGTCAGGGTCAGGCAAAACATACTGATCAGACATGTTAGTCAGGGTCAGGCAAAACATACTGATCAGACATGTTAATCAGGGTCAGGCAAAACATACTAATCAGACATGTTAGTCAGGGTCAGGCAAAATATACTGATCAAACATGTTAGTCAGGGTCAGGCAAAACATACTGGACAAGATCCTCACCTCGGCTTCCTAGTAGCCCTTCCCTGGAAATGGGCTGTTTTCATGGCAGCCTGGCTAACGACGTGATCCCTGTAGCAGTGAGTGATACACAGATGAAGCCAAGCATAGCACAACCACCTGGTTCACCTTCATCAGCACGCTCAGGATGTGAGGAAAGCTACTGCTACAACATCATTTTCAGGGTGCACACAAGAGTAACCTACTCATTGTGGGCATTCATAAACAACAACAACACACCTCACAAATACATACTGACAAAAAGTAAACTGAGTGTGTCATAGCCATCTGGGTTTTAAAGAAAGTTCTAGAAACAGTACGTGACATAGTATTCAGGGGATAGAAGATTAAATAACGTATTTTTCTGTGGATCAGAAGATTGTGGGGACTACTAAAACTGAATACTGATGTTGAAAGATGTGTATACAAAAAAATTATAAATAGGTTTGCTAAGACGAAAACATAAATCATGCCACGCTATCTTGTAATGAAAGATACATTACAACAGTGCTAAACAATTTTTAATCATTCACCATTATTAAAATAAACAATTTTTGTAGTCACCATACCACCATGTATAAATGTATTTTTAGTTTACAAATAAAACACAAACATCTATATTAATTGAGATATGCATGACATACACAGTGTAATCAAAAAATCGTCCAGCTTTGCATAATTCTGTAACCATAGCTGTACAATATCCAATTCTAGATCGTAGGTTTGAAAATAATATATATAAAACAAGAATTTGCACAGAGTTCGCACATATATCCATCTGTGACCATTTATTTAATATATTCTTGAAAAAATTAAAAATGGGAAGAAATGACCCAAATAAGATCTCAGGCATAATGGGAATAGAGTCTGGTCATTGGTCGACAGTCTGTCCGGGGGAAACTGGAGAGCAAACCAAAAGCTAGTGACAAACAGAGAAAGCACAGTCACTGAAGACCACACACAAACAAAAAACGCAGAGCACTTGAATTGCTATTTAGCATCAGTAGATAAACTTACTTAACAGGACAGGAAACAATTGTGCTGCATGAGGAGGCAAGATAAAGCTTCACAAGCGAATATCTGCTTATTTGAAGTAGACTTTAACAAGCAATGCAGAAACTCAAGCCTAGAAAGCCATCAAGACTAGCCAAGATTCAGAATGAAATGCTACTTTACCTGGGGAGTCGAGGAAACGAAGTTGTTCACAAATTGATCAACGGCACGGAGAAATTTAAAGCTTGCCAAAGCATGGAGGAATGCACATAAAGCGCTTATAATGAAAAGCAAAAAACTTCAGAATTAACCCAAAAGCAAGCAGCATATCTCCCTAAAATGTTCACGTAGAGAACCATAAACACATGTCTTTATTGATTCATTGAGAAATTGAATGCATTACGTCAAGAACACTCACGATTTCGAATCGAAAGTTGCACAAAAGACAAACTATTTAGGCTTATCCAAAAAATTACTGTATTCTGCGACCACTGTGCTAAAAAATATTACAAAAATCTCTCTCTCTCTCTCTCTCTCTCTCTCTCTCTCTCTCACACACACACACACACGCGCGCACACATATCGTGAGCTCCTGTAGATAGTGCCGACAAAACGGAAGGGTTAACGTGAACAGTAGAAGAGCGTGTCGGTACATGGCCATCTGGTCGGTACATGGCCATCTGACCTACTTGGATAATGAGAATCTGAAAGCAATGCCAGATCTTTTCTGCGGTCGGAAGTCTCTTAGATCAAATGATGTTGCTTTGTCTTTAGCATTGGTATGGGAAAGTGATCGAAAGTGAAAGGATAAAATGCACAGTTGGCCTTGTGAAGTGTGTTAACGTGACACTTCTTGGCGTGTAGCTGTTGTGTACGTTTTCATGTATACGAGTTTGTATTTGTAAAAAAATGTTTTCCAAGTATAGAAAAGTGGACAGTGAATATCGCGCATTTAAACCAGAATGGGAGTCGATTATTTGTTCATTCTCAAAGAGAATAATAAAGCTCAGTGCTTAGTTTGCACCAAAGTGTTAGTCGTATTGATGGAATATAACTTGAAACTTGACTACGTCACAAATCATTAGAACAAGTACTACGTACATAAAAGCGAGTCGCGAAAGCTTGTGATTGAACAAGAAAAAATCGAATCGGCCAAGGAGTGTATTTAGTAATGTAAATAAGATTCAGGAATTATCGCTCATGACGTCCAGTGTGAGCTTGCAAACGCAAAAAAGGTGTTTACTGATGGAGAGTTTTTGAAAAAAAGTGTGCAGTTCAAATGGCAGAAGCTTTCAATGTAGAAAAAGTAGTAAAATAATATCAAAATGTACCTCTTTCAAAACAGACCGTAGCTAGGAGAATAGAAGATATTAGTTTGTATTTGTCCCAGAACTTGTAATCTTTAATTGAAAATTGTCCATACTTTTCACTGGCGATTGATGAAAGTACAGACATCACAGACACTAGCCAGTTTCTTATTTTTGTTAAAGTAATCCAGGAAGACTTGACTGTTTCTGAAGAATTACTGAAATGTTGTTCTTTGCATGGTACAAATAAAGGGGATGACATTTTTTCTGGAGTTAAAAATGCCCTGAAAGAATATGGTGGGTTTGAAAAAATTGTCTGCTGTGTGCACCAACGGTTGCAAGGCTGTGGTTGGGGAACATACTGGTTTTGTTGGACTGTGAGAACGGCTGAGACTAAAGGTCTCCCACGAAAAGAAAGCTAAATAGAGACTTTGATTGAAATTAAGAAATTGTCAGCCGGTGGAAGAAAATGCGATCTAGAGATATCTCGGACAACAATTCACAATCTTCTTCATTTTCGAATTGGTCAGGGACGGGCACAGTTTAGAAAGAGTAACTATCTATCTATGTTCTTTGCGCGCCAAATACGGCGCATAAAGACAGAAACAAATGATCTCCAGTTGGAACGATGTGACGCCACTTGTTGAGCCCTCTCGGATCATTGTTCTGCTGAGTGTTTCCCTGGGTCTCCCTCTTTTCCGAACGCCCCTTGGTGTCCATTCGAGTGCTTGCATTGGAAGACGGTTGTTGTTAATTCTAAGGACATGTCCGATGTATGTCTATCGTTTTGTTTCCAGATTATGGTCGATACGTATAGTTGGTTTGTCTCTGTTCTTATCGAGTCATTAGTTATGAACTGGTCCCAGCGCATATTCAATAATTTTCTTAAACATTTATTTTCAAAGATATTTAGTTTGTTTTCCAGCGCTTTTGTTGTCTTCCGGCTTTCACATCCATACGTGAGGATTGATATTACGATTGAATTGAATAGTCTGAGCTTGCCATGTTTGCTGAGTGTCGTTGATTTCCAGATGTTGGTGAGCTGATTAAAGGCGTACGAGGCAAAGCAATTATAGTAGACATTTCTTTAGTGACATCTCCATCTTGTGTCATTTTGCTTCTCTGTTAAGTGTAGTGTTGGGCATTTTGTAGAGATTTCCCTCGTAGCTTGATATCAACCGTTGTGTTTGAAGAAGCCATGTTTTTTTTCTTTGATGCGTTTACTTGAAGTCCTATCTGTTCTGACCATTGGCATAGTCTATCTATATTTTCTTGTGTTTTTTCATTAGTGGTATTTAGTTGCGCTAGGTCGTCTGCAAAATCAAGATCTTCTAAGGTTGTGTTATCTGTTCATTCTGTGAATAAATTCTTATCATGGTCATATTGTTTCATAATCCAATATGCAGCTATGCCAAATAGTAGAGGTGATAAAATACATCCCTGTTTTACTACTGTTTTTATGTTAAACCATTCAGTGTTGCCCTCGGTTGTTCGAACACAGCATCGTTAATTATTATGTAAGGCCTTGATAATATTTATGTATTTTGAGGGTAAGCCATAGATCTTTAGAATTTTCCATAATCTTGGACGGTGTAGACTGTCAAAGGCCTTCTGGAAGTCAATGAAGTTGATGATTAGTGGAGATTGCATTTCTACTGAGTTGTCTATGATAGTTCTGAGTGGGAAAATTTAATCAATGTAAAAACGCTTTGGTCTAAAGCCAGCCTGTTCTTCTCTTACGATGACATCTACCTCTATTTCTTTAGAGCTTTTTGAAATACAGGAAATACAAAACGGAAGACAACCAAAAATCTTACCAAACAATTACAAAAGAAACAGAAAGATCCGAATCAAGTATGAAGGAAAATAAATATTATCATCCCCAAAATGTCCCAGGAAAACAATTGTGCAAATTTGTGCAAATACCTACGGCATACAACGAGGATCATCAAAAGCGAGGAACAACGGGAGGAGCATCACGGAAATACCAGGCTAGGTACAAACAGATACACACACGCATTCCAGCACTGGTTTATGCGTCTTTATATCGCCCAAATTGACTACGGTCTGGGGTAGAATAGGCGCGCCTCCGCCAGTAGAAACTAGTGAGGCAAACACATAAAATATAAAAAAATATAAAAATATGTCATTCTCATTCCCAAAAATGGCACCATTCCTATCTCGGATGCATCCCAAAATCTGGGTTACCTGTGTCTCGTTTGTTATTTTCTTTATTTCCATATGCATTTCTCTAGTACTGTGTTTTAGTCGCATGTCTTCAACTATCTTGCATTTTTCTTACAACCACTATTCTTTGGCCAGCCTGCAAATTGTACGTATCTATTTGCCTAAGGATGAATATGCAGGAGTGTTTTTAGCCTTCTTCTATCTGCTATTTTATTCCTTTTGGTTTTTTAGCGTTTATTCTCCGCTCTGTGTTTCCTTCCTTGTCCTCTGATTGTAAGTTTTCATACTCGTTCTTTACTGCTACCTGGTACTTTTGCCGTATATCTGGTTGTTTTAGCGCTAAATTAGTAAATTAGTGCGGGCTTACCATCAGTGTGCATTTAGGTACTCCCGACAATAGAGAGGAGTAGATTCGAGATATACAATAAACTGGGATTGATAGCATAAAACAGAAGTATGATTTATATTGTGACAGTGTGAATTTTCATTAACTAATAAATATATTTTTCATGTCACATATTTTATATCAGTGTTCAGTAGATGGTGTAGTGGTACAGTGAGGCGTATGTGTAGTGGAAGTGACTACTATATAATCAATTATGGAGCACGGCGTCAAGAAATCAAGACACTGTAGATTAGATATCGTGATCTAGTTGTGGTGCGTAAAGTTGGGCAGATCTGGTAAACGATCTATCGACTTGAGTAAATCATCGTTAAGGAGCTTTGACACAGTGTCCCCCTGCGTCAATAGTGTCTGCGTTAATCCGATTTTCCAAGTATCGAGCGATACATTCCGTTGGCGATAACCATCTATATATTATTATTATTATTATATAGATCGTCAGTTCTTGTACAAAAGGCAGCGATACATATATTACCTCTATCAAATAGCCTACAATGTTAGTATCTACCTATCAGACATGCAACTCAATTGTAACGTACATTTTACATTATTGAGTGTTCCAAGCCATTACACCGCTGTGAAAGATATAGTTTAATGAATATTGTGAAATATAAATGCCGATCCTCAATGCAAGAAGAAAATGTAGCCTTATGATGCGCAACATGAATGAACCATCACTGAAGGTATTTTACCCTGCCATAGCCGAAGACCAATTGTACTTCAGCAGCTAAACTACGAGACATGTCCATGTCATCTAAGGGAAAATCAATAAAGTAAAATTAGTAAAGTGTTGTCCCATAGTAATTACACTACTTTTAGGGAATGAAATTGTTAGAGAATTATGTAACTAAACCACGTCTTGTATGAGGCTGGGTTGTTAGTTCCTTTCCTAAAGTGTTGTCCCATAGTAATTACACTACTTTCAGGGAATGAAGTTGTTAGAGAATTATGTAACTAAACCACGTCTTGTATGAGGCTGGGTTGTTAGTTCATTTCCTTACTGTCTTTTACTTTCCTAGTCGTAAACAGTGCGCGCACATAGGTCGACTGGAATGTACCGATAGCGAGATTCGTATCCTGTACCTTTGCTATGAAAAGTGATTGCTCTAACACGTTGCTAATCGTTCCCTCTCATAAAAGACGTCAACAAAAATTCGACATTTTAAAAATTCCCTTCCCCCATGCTCCCCCCCCCCTCTCCCCCCCCCCCCCACCCACCCCCTGTTCACTTTTGATTGACAGCGTTCACCCTTGTGGAAATTCACTTTATGTGGTATTGATCAAACACGCAAGCCAGGATGTTACTATCACAATCCAGTACCCAAGACTTAGTTTAGTTCAATAAAATACGTCATTTGTATACAGATAACCCAACTGAATTATGTGAAACACTGGTTACTTATTACTGGAAATTTAAAAAATTTCTACTCAGTAGTGAGTACAATTGAAAAAGTAACGACTATCTTGCAGTAAGTAATACACTAACAAATATGTACTGATGTAAATATGTAACAACTATGCATATTCAGTGGGTTTCCAAAGTTGAACGTACTCTCTGAGCTGGCACAATCATGATGAGACGAAACAATTATTTGATAGTAAGCAGCTTTCAAAGATAAGAGGACTTATTACTCTCGATAAATTTGTATGTGAGTGAAGGTTGATATATGGACGACCATTTTCAATTTAATTATTTCATCCCCCTCCCTTGCCTACATTTGTCCATTTTAACACACCCTTCCCTCCCACCTGTTATGTGCACGACTTGTAGGGATATCGGATAGAGCATAACATAAGAAAGGAATAGCTGAAATATATAAGTATAACTGAAAATAAACATCAGTTTCCATGTTTAGAATTCAGATCTTCTAGACCAGTGGGGGTCAAGCTAAGGTTGTCCGAGGGCCAGATTATGGTAAAGGATAACACCAGAGGGCCAGACCTATAACATCCTTAGAAAATAACGTTCTGAACTTTGGTTTTCCATATAAAATGAACCACGTACAGAAAGCAACGGCAAACTACTGTACTGCACATCTGCCAAAATATGTATGCCAGATTGGACTGAAACAACTTTTTTTTTAAAACATATAATGAATTTGTTGTTGTAAATTGTTTTGTAATTTGTAATATCTTCTTCTTCTTCTTCTTCGTACGCTGTCAGACGTCAACTTGTATTTTTTCGAAAAAAGCAGTGGTCATCCTCAGGCTGTCGACACTGCCATAGAGCTTGTCTAATGTTGCCACTGGTGATGGCCACATCTGCTTTCTCTGGTCCTCGTATGTCAGGCAATTTTGCAGCATATGTTCAGCGGTTATTTTTCCGGTACCACAACTGTATTCGTCAGTGCCACCTATTTTCAGTTTATTGAATAGGTGGTACCTCAGTCTGTTGTGGCCTGTGCGAAGTCTGAAGACCACGACCTGCTCTCTTCTGTTCAATTGGTAATAGGCATCATTTTTTGTGTAGCCAGTATGTTCTGTTTCCCATCTGGCCATGTATCTGGCCCTGATAAGCCTTTTTGACTTCTTCGTATGTCACACTAGAATCTGGTTGTGGTAGTCTTGCACCTTCTTTTGCCAGTCTGTCTGCCTCTTCGTTGCCTTGGATGTTACAATGGGATGGAACCCACTGTACCACTACTCTTTTTGGTGCGGTCTGCTGGCATAGTTGACAGAGTACTGCTCTTAAATTATTAAGTTCAGTATTTGTTTGGCTTTCTAGTGCCGTGACTACGGCCAGGGCATCTGTAAACAGGACTATAATGGCTTTTATTTCTTTTGCCTGTCAGCATTCCTTCTGCCGCAGCCCTCAGTGCCTCTGCCTCCGCTCTGAAATTGCTTGAGTATTTTCCAGTTGCCACTGACAGTGTTATTTTTTAACCATTTGGTAGGCTCATGAATACCCCTGCCCCTTCATTCTGTGTTGTGTTTGTTACAGAACCGTCGGTGTATGCATGGGTCCAGTCCATGCTTGGGTAGTTTTTCGTTATGTACCTCAGGGTTATGTCTCTTCTTTCTTTTTCAGTCTGGCTGTTCTTGTTTCCAATACCTGGTATATTTTATACCACCACCGGAAATATATGCTGCTTCCAGGTAGGTTTGCGTACAGTAATGATGGGCTTTGGTGTTGTTAATGTGTTTATGGGATCTTCGTGCATCTTTGCTTTGGCTATTTCTGCAAAGTTTCTCCGCTTTAGTTTCCCATTTCCAAATCTATTTAGTCTCTGGTGCATTGCATGGTCTGTCAGTCTTCTGAGTTTCTCTGCTTGCTGCTGGGCTCTGCAGTCTCTTCTGTCGGTCATGGATTGCAGTTTTGTAATCTTTTCAAGTTTTACAATTGACGTTGACTTCATGCCTCCTGTTATAACTCTCGTGGCTTGGTTTTGAAGTTTGCTAATTTTGTTAAAGTTCGCCTTTGCTGCTGTTGTCCATGCCGCAATGCCATACTCGAGAACTGGTCTCACTCTTCCAGTGTACAGTTTCTTTAGTACACTTTCGTCTGCTCCCCAGCTTGTGCCAGCAAGTTTCCTCATGATTGCCATTCTTTGTCTGGCTCTCATTCGGTTTCTCTCGATCTGACTTTTCCATGGCATGCGCCGATCAAATATGACTCCCAGGTAGTTTGGGTTATCGTTTGGCCGCAGATATTTGCCGTTAAGACTTATTTTGGTGTTATGGGGTTTGTTTGAAAGCGAGAATATCGTACATGTTGATTTTTCCTCATTTATTTTGACCAGCCATAAGTTCGCCCACTCCTCCAGCGATGTTAGGGCCTGCTGCATCCGATTTTTTGCTATGGTGAGATTTTTCTCAGAGGTCCACATAGCCAGATCGTCTGCAAACATGGAGCTGTAGACTCTTCTTGGTATATTCTCTGTGATATTGTTTATATACACCAGGAAAAGTGTGGGTGACAGTACTCCCCCTTGGGGTACTCCCTGCTCAAGTGTCACCTTTTTTGCTCATCTGCCCTTGTACTTGAACTCTGGCTATTCTGTTTTCGAGGTAGTGGCTGATCCATTTGTACATTTTCCCACAAACTTCACTTCTTCGTAGCTTGACTTTAAGTGCCTCTTTCCACACCTTGTCAAATGCATTCTCTAAATCCACCTAAACTACTACTGTATGCTTTTTCTCCTGGTAAGCATCCTCTATTTCCTGGGCTATGACAGTGATCTAGTCCTCAGTGGATCCGTGCTGTCTAAAGCCTGCTTGCTGTGGAATTAGTATGTGTTTTTCTTCCAGATGCCACATCAGTCTGGTGTTTATCATACGCTCCATCAGTTTTCCTACACAGCTCTGTAGACTGATAGGCCTGTATCCATTTGAATCTGCTCTATCTTTTTCTTTCTTTGGTACTGGTATAATTACAGCATCTTTCCATGCCTGCGGTACAATTCCTCTTTTTCAGCTTTGGTTCAGGACTGATAGTAACTTCCTCTTTGCTGTTTGGCCCAGCCCCATCAGCATTTCGTTTGTTACCCCATCTTTTCCGGGCGATTTCTTTTTCTTTAAAGTTCTCATGGCCTCTTCCATAATAATTTGTAATATGACATGTAATTATTTATTTCAAACATACATTTGTGCGTTATTTCATTATGAAGAGTGTGGCTTATAAAAATTTGTCTCCAGTGATTTGAAGTCTACTTCCATTTGTGACGTAGCAATTCTGAGAATATGGGAACATACTGAGCCAGTTAATCTGTTTATGGTCTTGGATTTTATCAGCTCCATAGCAGAAAATGTTGTTTCACAAAGATATATGCTACCAAATATAAAGCTCACTTTTATAACCCATTTTCTCAAAGTGGGCGACGTTTCTTTAGTAGTCGTATGACATTTCCCCCATTTCTGGGGTAGTCGAAAGGTTTTAAAGACTACTGTTGCTACTGTTGTGTTAAAGAATTGGTCACATTGGAGTTTACATAACTGTAATTGTAGTTCTGCTGGCTGAGACTCCACTGTGTACTTGAATGGGTTGTTAAAAGTTCCATTTAACTTTACGTTTAGAAGACTCATCATAGTCTGTATACAACCAGTTACATTTACATTACCCTGCTCTAAAAGCTATGCTCATCCAATCTATTCTTATATGCATTAACTGTTCCTACCTCCACTACTTCATGGAGAAATGCATTCCAAGCATTCACTACTCTTTGGCTAAAAACATATTTCCTACTGTCCAATCTGGACCTTTCTTTAGTTAATTTGTAGATGTGCCCTCTTGTTCTTGTTGGTGGTTGAATTTTGAAGAAAAAAAACTTGTTATAGTCTAATTAAACCTTTCCTGTGATTATCTTCTAGACCTGTATTAAGTCACCTCGAATTCTTCTCTTTTCTAGACACCGTAGGCCGGGTTTTCTCTTTCCTCGTAACTAATTATGTAATCCCACTATCAGTTGTGTTGCTCTTCTTTGTATCTTTTCCAGCATGTTTATATCTCCTCTACGATAAGGACTCAACACCAGTACACAGTACTCCAATCTAGGTCTAACCAATGCTTTAAACAGTTTGACAATCACTTTCTTGCTCCTATGTTTAATATTTCTTTTTATCATACCTAACATTGCATTTGCCTTATTCACTGCTACCTGGACTTGCTCACTCACTTTACCTGTATGCTCTATTATAACCCCTAGGTCCCTTTCCTT
The DNA here is from genome assembly GCA_036924085.1 of Ariolimax columbianus. Classification (NCBI taxonomy): domain Eukaryota; kingdom Metazoa; phylum Mollusca; class Gastropoda; order Stylommatophora; family Arionidae; genus Ariolimax; species Ariolimax columbianus. Next base: position 20,774,677 of record JAVGWX010000004.1, on the reverse strand, counting down.
ATCTATCGTGCTAATATTATTTTCGCCTATTCTGTAATTATGTTCCATTTTGGAATCAATGATGTATTCTAGGTCTTGAAACTAACTTTCTTCACGTGAAGGGCCAGTTAGCCTTAACCCGTCTCGTCTAGTTTAATCGCTGAATTCCTTTGTCTATAATGTCTGACTATAACTTAGTCCGAGACATGTCTCTATTCTCATCCTCTCTGGCGACGTGAACATTGATAAATGATCTGAATGAAATCTCAGAGCAGCAAAGATGGCGCCATAACTGACTGCGGTCTACGTTGCTCTTCTGTTTTAGTTCATTAAAGATGCCGTTAGAACATGGACTTGCCGGAAATTCACACTAGTCGACGACTTATACTTGTGTTCACGGATACGTGTTGTTTTCCATTTCGACTGATTGATTCGTTCGTTTTGTGTGTTTTCTTCCGTCCGATTATCCTGGAATTGACATTGACTATTTGAATAGCACTACGCTTAAACCTGTGTCGTATTTCACGGTCTAGTTCACACGGCTGAACTTCACAAGATTGGCGCACTTGGCCCTAACTGAAGACAATGTCAGCTTAGTTGTATGAAATTTAGACACAACTATAATGAACTGCCACCTGGAGAGAGATGTGTTCTGTTAGGTGTATAAAGGCCAAAAACACACCGTTGTTGTATGCCGAGAGCTGGTACTACAAACTGCAATAACGGTGCCTCTACGACCTTCTATGTTATGGGACTGATGATGATGATGAAATCTTAGAAATGATTCTAAGCTCTGAATAAAATCTCAGAAATGAGTCTAAACCGCCCTGAATGAAATCTCAGAAATGATTCTAAGCCCTGAATGAAATCTTAGAAATGATACTAAGCCCTGAATGAAATCTTAGAAATGTTTTTCTACGTCCTGTAATTAACTTTCACGTTACATCTCTTAAATCATAAGTCCACTCTCTTCCTAGTGAAATCTCTCTTTTCTCTCTCTCTCTCTCTCTCTCTCTCTCTGAATGAAAATCGCTGAATGATTCTAAGTATGCACTGCTCTATCCTAAGTAGCACTAAGGCGATTTGTAGTGTCACCTCCCCGTCCCTTCTGTGAATCCATGTACCAGGACAGTATTTCTGATTGACGCATCTGTCCATCCGAATGGGTCTGCTAACCATCACCTGGTTTTCCCTTCCCAATCACTCTTGCAAACTTGGCGATATCAGACACGTAATCTCCACACGTGGTCCTACTACCAGTCAACATTTCCCAGCCTTTCTTTAAAAATGGCGTGGGTGGAACGGAACACCTTGGCTGCTGGTCCCAAACTTCTCGTCAAAGATCTCTATTGAAGTAGACATGTTGACTTCCAAACGTTTGGTTATTCACCAGAGGTATGAAATACATTTCTACGCTACTGGTCACGACGTCTCTCGGTTTCATCTTCCTCCATCTGCACACTTGGACTTATTGTGAAATCTCTAGTGCGATATTCACACAGAATCCTACCTTTCAACAAAGTCAAAGGCTCTAAAGTTATATTAGGAGGAAACGTTTTTTACGACGTTCGATGTTCTAAAAGTACTGGACATCGCTGAGAGAAACCAAATACACAGAGGGAATCTGTCACAATTGCACTCCTTCATAGTTCTTATAATTTATTTAATTTTGTAAATCGAAAATATTAAGAAGTGAAGTATGAATTATAGATTATCTTAATCAATGCGATGCGCTTAGTGGCGAAAACAGCTGCTACGAAAGTCTATCAATGAAAGTCGATGGAAGAATATTAAAATATAACGTGGAAAAATAGCATATTTTATTATTCTTTAAACTTAAGGAGAATATAAGCGAATTGAGAAATTGTGCGAGTAAATACGCCACTGTTTCTGAAATGTTCGACCTCTCAACAAATTGGATAGGCTATATTGCAACCGTGTGCCCGAGATTTGCTATACACTCATGTAAGACATCGTCAGGTTTATACATGAGTCAATAAAAGTGTATATCTTTTACTTTTTCTAACGAACTCAATCTCTAGTATTTGGAATCATATAAAAGATCCAGTACAAAGACTAGCTTCTCCAAATTTTCCATCACTTGTTTTACAGCCTGGAGATGAGCGCTTCATCTTGTCTCTGCCATTGTCTTCACAGTAACCCACACATTTTCCTTCAGAATATTCCATCCGTGTATTGATGCCGAAAAGAAAATATATACTTTATCCAAGGTTAAAAAGAGCCATACTTAAAAGCACAGTTTAGAAAGAGCGAAATCCACAAAGGTTTAGTGAACATGGTATCAATGAATCCGAACCTAACTGCACCAAGTGAACATACGTACAATACGCATGAAGTCACTTCTTGTGTAAACAGCACACACCAACCGTCAAGTTTGCAAAATGTCATTATCCTCCGACACATAGTTTCCTTAGCAGACCGTTGAAAACATGGCGGGTGTGATACGGAATCCGTCCAGAGTTGATCAGCGAGCGGTGAATTCGGTTTCTAACAGCTGAAGGATGTCGACCAGTTGACATTCATCGCAGAATGCAGGCAGTGTATGATGGTAAAAGTGTGTCGAAGACAACAGTGAAGAACTGGACAGCGATATTTAAAGGAGGCGAGTTAATGCAACAATATACGCCTGACCTGGTCTCGGAAGATCTTTCGTTAACTCCCGTACTTCTTTAAATATCGTTTAAAAATTGCCTGACCCTGACTAACATGTCTGATCAGTATGTTGTGCCTGACCAGGCGTTAGTCTTTCTCCATTTCTAATGGGATAAATTATAATTACCTTTACATTGAATTGGTATCAGTTGTTTTAGAAACTCTAACGAATTTGTTTTGTTTGGTTATTTTTGTGTGTTGATTTTTCGTTTGCTTTTAAATGGAACAACAAATGAAAAGCATTTTTGATTGAAAATATGAACAAAAATGTCGGCACGAGATGCGAATGGAAAGTTTGACGACATATTTACTGATTAATACTGTGAGCGAACGGTCATCAGGTCAGGGGAAGTATATTGACCAAGACTACATGACTTGTCCTCGCTCGTGCTCCTGAATACATGGTGTGTCGTAGCAGTCTGGCCAAGGACGTTAGGATGGACCATGGCCAACTAATGAATCTAAAGTAGGTCATGGATGGAAAATGTAAACAATATAATGGTGAGCCTTCTGAGGATCCTCGCAACACACTACAGCCAGGAGGAACCATGTTCACCTTCTTGATACGCCTTGGCGTGTAAGTAGAGCAGATGTAACGACCTACCAAAGAAACGTCATCAAGAGTTAGCTCAACTCAGCACGAGTAGTCTCCCCCTACAGCAAATACATTGGTTGATGACAACATACCGGGTGTGAACCAAATTTCTAATTTCATTTACCTTTGCAACAAAGCGTATGAGGATGAGGATTGTGGAGGGGAGGTAGAAGGGAGAGTGGTGTCAAAATTGGTTGCACAGCTGTCAAAGTTACCATTGGATTACAGAAGAAGGACTTGAGGAGACCTCAGGATCGGCTGACCACGAACAAGAGTGTACATTAGTCACACCAGTCTAACATCTTGTAGTTTCATTCATTCTTTTCAACAAATACAGGATAAGAAGTGTAGATATTAACAGACAAGGTTTCTCTAATTTATGTCATGTGTCTGAAGAATCATATACGGCACAATCAATGTATTGCACCTGGATTTTAGAAGTGTTATATATATATATATATATATATATATATATATATATATATATATATATATATATATATACATGAATTTTATATATATATATATATATATATATATATATATAATAATAATAATAATAATAATAATAATTCGTACATGCTGAAGTCGGATGCACTGGGCCGACAGGAGCAAAAATAAAAACCACAGTGCAACGCACACCGCCTTGGGGATTAGAGAAATTAATCGAACGCAAAAAAAAAATTTAAATATATAATTCTTACATCTTCGTCGATGAGAACCACCAACATCATTACATGTCCTAATGTAACCTTGAGTTTGTGTGTGTGTGTTCGTGAAGTGAAAAGCCAATTCCAGCCTGGAAATCTCTAGGGCACGACCGTCAAACGTAATGAGCAGTTGTCTCTGAAATTTTCTCTGCTCTTGTCTTCCTGATTGCACGTCTATCCTGAGCTGCCTGGATACGGAGACCCTCGCTGAGTTCAACGCCGTCTGTGGTCGTGCTCTTCCATGTTGAAAGATTGTGAGACAGGTTC
>JAVGWX010000004.1:20127953-20165453 GCA_036924085.1 Ariolimax columbianus | reverse complement strand
ATGCCTATTCTCTGGAGGGCGTTCCATAGAGCCGGCCGATCAACCGAGTCGAAGGTAGACTTCGTCCACGTACGCAGCGTACAAGGGGCGATTGGAGGTGCGGTGGAGTTCGGCGAGGAGGGGCAGAGCGAGGATAGCGTCGGTTGTAGAACGACCCTGGGTGAAGCCAGATGGTTATGGATGGCGGTTTGTGCTAAAAAGAGGCTTGCGGCTGGTCAGTAGCACGCGGGTAACACCTTCCACTGTAGTTCTATGTAGCTATTTATTGCCAGGCTGAAATGCGTAGGAAAGTGTCTCTTGTCTGTATTACATCAGAAGTCTCATGTTTTGGGTCATTGTACTAAGATGAACGCTTCTCCTCCCATCAGGTTATGCCCACGTTGGCAAAGTCTGCGACTCGAAGCAAGCAATAAGTGTCGTGGAGTTCAACGCCACATACGTTACAGTCCAGATAGCTGCACATGAGATTGCTCACATGTAAGTCTAGTCGCCAGTAAGACATGCATACTCTTAAAGCGAGAAAGGGATGTAGCAACCAGTATGTGTGTCAGACTTTCAGTCGTCAGTGAGGCACGTCATGACCAAGGCACGAAATCCCCTAAAGCGAGATAAAAATAAACAACCATCAAGTTAGATACGAAGACACCTGAAGCGAGAGGGGTGTAGTTAATTAATACGTTTGTTTAGAAGTGTTTCGCTAATCAGTACTGGCCCTCTGGTCAGGAAAGAGCTGGCCAATGGCAACCCACTCTCCATCAGCCCAAACTACTCCAGCGCCATCATGACTGTGTGGCGGTTACTTTGGCGGTGGGGGGGGGGGGGGGGGGGGTTGAGGTGGGGGGGCATGGAGATCCCAATCGTCCGCTTATCACTTTGACGAAACTACACGACTGGAATGTGAAACTGGTTGCCTACAGACTTTGCAGGGCCTTCTGGGGGTCGCTGTGGTCGAGAGGTCAGACACTCGCTTCCCAAAGCAGCAAACAGAAACGATGAGCGATTGAATCTCGCAAGTTTAATTGTGACCCCTGGCCTGACACGGCCAGAGTACCTGCATCATGTCGTCTTGACTTATGTCTTGCCACTTGTCCAATGTATCTCTGGTCCAGAGAGTGAGGTTGTTGACAAGTGCAGTTGCTTCCTCACTATAATCCAAATATAACCCACGTTACACCATCAAGCCAAAACCGTCTTATGATGTGGCCATCATAGCTTGCCGAGGGCAACTAACTAGAAATGCAGTTGTCCGTGAGACACATACTCTTAAAGTGAGAGAGGGATGTAGTCAGTATGTGTGTCAGAAGTTTAGAGGCTGATCAGACACACATACTCTTAAAGTGAGAGAGGGATGTAGTCAATATGTGTGTCAGAAGTTTAGAGGCTGATCAGACACATGTACTCATAGAACGAGAGAAATATGTAACCCGTATGTGTGACTGGAGTTAACACATTCTAGTCTGCAGAAAAATGCAAAGGCGCCAAGAGATTAACATACAATCTATTTCAACATCTAAAGATAAACATTTCCGATCGGTTTAGCCTTGTCGCTGATAGAATGACGACATTTCTTTCTCTTCTTTTGATCTCCCCCAAAACCGGATTATTCAATGTTTTATTATCATATAATATTTGAGGTATTGATTTTAGAACCTTCTTTCAAACACAAGAAGTGACTTGCCAGATTTGTGGCCTGCCTCAATTGCGGGGTTTGGAATACCCATGTGTTAGACAGTCTTCTACATTAGAGGGAATAATAATTACGACTGATTACGCAACTATGGAGAAATCCTCTACGTATTTAGCAAACACTGACAAAATGGCGACTGCTCGAAAGAAATCAGAAGAAGACTAGCCATGGCAATGCAAAGACTGAACAGCCTGAAGAAATTATAGCCGAGCACCAACAAAACGACAAAAGTGAAAGTCTTTTAGAGCCTGTGTTTTTGCTCTGGCAGCATATGAATGCGAATCATGAACGATTACCAAAACTTCTAGACAAAGAATACAATTCTTCGAGTGCCTGGGTATGACTAGCGGGGGACTGAATTTTGACAAGGGAAAGAGTTTCTTTCAGACAGACAATGATGGGAGCGACGTTCTATAAAAGGACATGCCACATGATGATGATAAATCAACTAATGATAGGTAATACCAATGAAGTAAACATTGGACCTGGTGAAATGTATACTGATAGCACAACAGATCGCAGGACAAGATATTCAATATCCTGTTGATACGCACTAACAGCGGGTTTAACCCTGTCACTGACAGAATAGTGGCTCATAAAATAATATAGCGAGCTTCCACCAAGTTCAGTCAACTAAAATGTAAGCACTTTAATGGGCTTAACTCTGCCAGTTACAGACTACCTAATTTAAAACTCAATCGCTTCTTTTCTAAACTGAGGTGCAGAGGTTTGCCATCAAGAACACATTATCTCTTCTATCCGTTGTCCTCCACTTGTCCTGGTTCAAGTCTCTTATACACTGTCTTATATTGTCATCCAGTAGACCGTTGGTCATCCCGAGAGCCTGGATTCTTGACAGTTTGTTTCCCATGTCTGCCCTGGTAGCCAATCGCTTACCATTCTGTAGACATGACAAAAGCAGGGGCGATCAGATTACTCATCTCGAGTTGCAGGGGCTGAGTGTCGGGATCGTGCCGTATTGTCTGATTACGGAAGCAACTTATAGAATGCTGATTAAACCGACGGCAGATTGAGATTTATCTAACATACCAATGAGTCTAACTGTGACACTGAGATGCCAGATGGCCATCTGCTGAAGAAATGTCCGACATACAAACAATAGAGATAGACATATGACCGTCGCCATTACTTTTACTGTACCATCTTTATGTAGACATTGCTAATTTTAGACAGATACAATGGAAATCAGCAGAATAGAGAAGACACTAAATAATCATGCGAAAAGCACAGGACTTAAATAGGTCAGGTAATTCACATACTTGGCTAGCGTGTTCAACACAAGATGGAAGGATGGACAGACAGGTGAAATCAAGAAAGCAAATACGGGTTATCATCAGCTCTCCCCATTATTAAGACACAAACAGATCCCAGTGGAGACAGAGATACGGTTGATTAGTAGTATTTTAAATCAACTATCTGCTTCCAGTGTCAGACATGGACTCTCACCAAAACACATGAAAGACAAATCATGTCATACGAAATGAGGTGTTTGAGAAAAGCGGTCGGGGTCACAAGGATGGGTATAGTACAAAATGAACAAATCACAAAGAAGGTGGATGCATTATAGTGCATGGATTTCATGGAGAGACAGAAAATAAAATGCTTCGGACACATGCAACCAAATCTACCAGTTGTGTGGATCTACAACACTGGACAAGAGCGTTACAGAGCAAGAGGGAGACAAAGAAAAAGATGGACAGACGGTGTAAATGAGAAATTGAAAAAATACTGAACGACAACAGCATTGACGGCACATCTGGCACACACAAAAACATAAGATTGTACCTCCCCACGGCGTCAAACGACACAAGCGGATAGATGTAGAATGCTTGAATTAGATGACGCACGTTCTCCTATAACAACATCCGCAGTAGGAACAAAACAGCGTCACGGTCGAGTGTACTTCTTCTTCTTCTTCTTCATCGATCAACTGATGCTGTGCTGCTAGTCCGGTGAGGTTCACGAAGGAGGCTGTGCGTTCCAGGTCTTCTTCGGTCTTCCACAGCTTTTCGAGCATGGTCGCTCCCCCAGGCCAGACTGCCTCTCTTTGGTCTGCATAAGTAGGTCATTCTTGCAGAATATGTTCTGGTGTTTTGTTTGCTTGGGTGCTCCACAATCGCACGTGGCGGTGTCTCTGAGACCCATTCTGTGGAGGTTGGCCTTGAGTCTACAATGTCCCGTTTTGAGTCTGAAGTTCTTTGCCTGCCCATCTCTGGCAAGATTGTCTATGCTGTCATTTTCTGGCTTGTATTCTTTGTGCTGTTCTCTCCATTCTGTCCTCATTGATCGTTTGATGAGTGTCTTTGCTTCTTTATAGCTCTGTGGGTGGGGAATCTGCATGCCGCCACTTTCGGCTTTCTCATCTGCTTTCTCGTTTACAGGGTTCCCACAGTGGGGCCGGAATCCATTGTAGGACTAAATCTGTTTTTTTGAGACAGCAATCCTAAGTTCTATTTGATTTCATGTGAGAATCTATCTTGTTTGTGGCCTCTAATGGCTTGGAGTACACTCCTGGTGTCTGTTAGAATGACCTTTTTCATTGTATTTATGTTTTGGCTGATAAGAATCTGAGTTACTGATCGAGTGTACTAAAACATGAGAGCACTTACCATCAGAACTATTTTCTCAACATAGCGAAGAAACCAAATGCCTGCCAATGCATGAACTATCTAACACCCTCCCCCCCCCCCCCCCCCCGGCCCCCCTAAAAAAACCAAAACACAAAACAAAAAAACCCCTCCAAAACAACAAACACAACAACTGGTGAAGAGTCGTGTATCATAACGGTCAACTAAGGCTGCTAGAAACTCTTGCCTGATGTTAAAAATCATCCTTATTATCATCATTATCCTTATTATCATCATCAAGTACCGTTTACACAACAGAGGTTAGCGGTAATGGCTCTCGAGCTGTCTCAGTGTCCTGCCAGATTGGTACAGTCAGTCAGACAGTGTCCAGTCCACATCGTGATGTTGTATATCCATCTGTGCCTCTGCCGCTCTTTGCATCTTTTTTGCCCTCCACTCTTCCCTCCAGTCTGTCATGGCGCTTGATATGACAAACATATTTTATTTTTCTGCTTTTTATTTCCTTCAGAAGTATCTTCTCCACCTAGAGGTGTGCCCGAACCTCACTATTTGTTTTACTATCTTTCCAAGAAACTCGTCCAAGTTTTATGAATACTCACATTTCAATGGCGTCAGTACTCTCCTCAATTTTCTTGGTCTCAATTTTCTTGGTCTTAATTTTCTTGGTCTCAATTTTCTTGATCTCAATTTTCTTGGTCTCAATTTTCTTGGTCTCAATTTTCTTGGTCATGATCCAGGTTTCTACTCCATATAATAAAACTGAATGCACATTGCATTTAATGATTCTCATTTTTAAGACCTGAGATATCTGCTTGAACATAAGTGTATGTCTCATGCTGTTAAATATATTCTTTGCCAATGCATTCTCTTAATGATCTTACTTTAGCATTTGCCATCCGCGGACATTATCTGACCAAGGTAAAAATAGCTTGACACTTGTTTCAGACTTTCTCCATTTATGTGGATGTCAACTTGTGGACTTTCTTTCCTTTTGGTGAGCACCATAACTGTTAACAATATATGGACTAAGGGATCAAGATGCTCAGCAGCGCATGAGTTGCAGTGGTCAGCGACTCGTAGCTGACTGCTAGCGTAAGGGCCAGCGAACCAAAGCTGCCAAGACCCTTCTACACCTCCACGTGGTGATCCTGGATAACAGGTTGCAGCAGGGCAGACTGGTTAAGGAGAAGAGATCGAAGAGGGAATGCTAACCCGGTACTAAAAAAAAAATGTTTGCTGAAGTTGGATGTGTTGGACCGAAAGGTGCAAATATCGCAGTCAAGCTGTAAACTACGACACAACGCATTCCGTTCCCTGGACTACATTCTGCTACTTAAGCCCTTTCAGTGTTTGGTAGTGGGAGATTGAGAATGAACGAAGCCAAGCCAAGCAGATGGACTAAATAATGACCTCATTCATGTTATTTCAGACTTGGCGCTAGTCATGATGGTATAGCCTCTGAAAAGGCTATGGCAGCTTCCACGAACCCTCTACACAAGAATCGTTGGTTCTTTGGCGATTGTACTGTTTCTGACATCACAGAGTTCCTTCCTCTTCTTAGGTAATCATTTTCTATAACTTCCTGGTAATTATTAATAAAGACACACACAAATAGAAAGAGAGAGAGACAGAAAGAGAGAGAGAGAGAGAGAGATGGAGATAGGGTGAGAGAGAGATAGGCAATAGATAAAGTACGAAGATAAGTCAGTAAGTAAGCCACACAAATGATATGAGATAGCTGAAAAAATGTAGTTGGTAGTTAGTTTCTAAAAGTGTCATCAGGTGGCAGCAACATCCAGCTCTGTAGCTACTCAAATGAGGCCGAATGCAACAGTAAATGACAGCAACCGGCGACGCATAACTGGCTGCTTGAATCAGAGTCAACGATCCAAACTGACCAAAACCCTATTCCGTTTTCCAGTGGCGGTTCTGGAAACTGAGCTCAACCATGCAACCTGGTTAGTAGATTAAGGTTCAAAGAGTTCAGGCAAACATGGTGCCAACAATACCGTGCTCAAATCGGACGTGTCGGGCCGAAAGGCGAAGATATCACAGCATGGGTGTAAACTTCCACACAACGTCACTAATGCCATTTTAAGGACGAACATAGACGATGAATAACTTTAGGTAGCAGACGCTAGGTGTTGTATGCACGTGGGCATCACTTGTAGAAAATGGTGTACATGCTCACAGAGTGTACAGTCAAAGAACAGCGCGAAGTTTTGCGTTCTTTGGGCAAAAGGACTTTCTGCAAATATTATTCATAAGGAAATGTTTCCTGTTTACGGCTTAACAGCTTGGTAGACTGAAGCGTGACGCAAACCTATACTAACATACGTCAGCACCCTATCCAATCAGCTGCTCAAATGCTCAAGGTTACATATATCGACAAGTAAATTAAATGTATGGATCATATATTTGTGTATTTTGTCAGCCACGATACGGCTAAGCACTTAGGGAAATTTGCAATCAGAAACAAGATTAGACATTCAGAAATGAGGACACATTCAGAAATAAGGACACATTCAGAAATAAGGACACATTCAGAAATAGGGACACATTCAGAAATAAGGACACATTCAAAAATAAGGACACATTCAGAAATAAGGACACATTCAGAAATAAGGACACATTCAGAAATAAGGACACATTCAGAAATAAGGACACTTTCAGAAATAAGGACACATTCAGAAATAAGGACACTTTCAGAAATAAGGACACATTCAGAAATAAGGACACTACTGAATGAATTAATGGAATGGGATCAAGGCTCTGAGCAGCGCATGAGCTGCAGCGATCAGTGACCCCTATCTGACTGCTAGCGTCAGGGCCAGCGAATCAGAGCTGCCAAGGCCCTTCTACACCTCCTAGCGGCGATCCTGAATAACAGGCTGCAGCAGAGCAGACTGGCTAAGGAGAAGGGATCGAAGAGGGAATGATAACCCGGTACTAAAAAAATGCTTGATGAAGTCGGATGTGTTGACCGAAAGGTGCAAATATCGCAGTCAAGCTGTAAACTACGACACAACGCATTCCGTTCTCTTGACTACATTCTGCTACCTTAGGCCCATGTCAGGGTTTGGTAGCGGGAGATTGAGAACGAACGAAGCCAAGCCAAGCCAAGCCAATTAATGGCATGAAGTTACATTTCATTGACACGAACAAGTATAAGAGGCAAGAAAAGGGGAACCCTTATCAGTGAAGGGTCAACACAGTAATGTCATTGATCATGAAGACAAGTATTTGGTCCAAGTGTTTTGAAAAAATACAAACGCGTCCATGAGAATGTTGTGGATGCTCTGTTATCAATAAGAAATCAGCAGATTACATGCGGATGCCAAAATTTAGACTAAGCTTTCAGAAATTAAGCAGAATTAAAAGAAGTTGGTGTTGTTAGACATGAGTCGAGACATGGAATGTATGTCGTATGAAATTAACGAAACGAATACATATTCTTAGAAAGGAACTGCAGTAGAAAAATTAGACATATAAAGAGAATTATTGTTCGCATTTGATATATTTTGCATGAGTTTTGATTCGTTACTAGTGATTTTCATTCATAAATACCAATTTTCATTTCACTGTCTATTAAAACTCGTCTATCCTAAATTTCAGAACTATAAAAATAGATAAATAAATAAGTCAGTTCACCAACATTTCTTTGTATGTTGTAGTTACTTTGAAAGCTTCTCCAACCGAGTCCTTCAATCTTGACCAAAGTTCTCTGCTAGCCCAACATTTCCCTTAACAACATTGCTTAAATGCTCCCCCTCTTACGCTTTTAAAAATATTAATAACATTTAAAAAAAATGCCTCATCAAAATGTGTTTTTTCACAGTTCCAACTGCCTCCTTCAGACAAACCCAGCATCAGTCTTGTATAAATCGTCATGGGCAACTTACAATGGGCAGATGTTAAATCCGAACACCATTTGTAAGAGGACCTTGAATGACAATCGAAGTTACATGTGTCTGGTAAGAATTTGACTAATTCAGAAACATCCTCTATAGTTTGATGTAAACTCACAATAACAATACACACAGTTCAATCTTAATCTCATGACTACAGTACCTTCATAAGTTATTAATGTGACTAGAAGGCCCATCCGTAATAAACAAGATCAAACATGTCTCTAAAGGTTGAAGACGCAGCAGTGAAAGCGCTAACAGCAGCCAGAGACGTATAGGGGGCTGCTTGTGGCAGGCTCAGCGAATTAGAGCCGTCTAAGACCCTATTCCACATACAAGGGATAATCCTGGAAACAGACTGTACCTATGCAGTCTGGCTGAGGGAATAGGGATCGAAGACAGAAGGCAAACACCCTGCTACAAAAATACCTTGTTGAAACCGGATATGTAAGGCCAAAAGGCGCATGTATCGCAGCCTCGCTGAAAATTACAAACCACGTCCTTTTTAGGACGATCGCCAGAAAGAAAGAGAAAGAAAAATATGCATCTCTAACTAACACGTAGAAATCGACGCGGTTATGTTAACCAGAGCTTCACCGAAAAAAAGGAAAACTTTGACATTTTTGTTGGCGAGCAGCTGTCGCAACCCTACGCTTTCCAGTGCACAATACGAATGTATATGGGATGGAGGGTCGCTATATCTGGGAGATGATAACGCTAGTCTTTCAAGAAACAAAAACCCCAAACGGTGGAGGTTCCAATTGCACAAGTTTCAAGCGTCGTCAATGGAATTGAGACCAGCGTTTAGTCACATTGAAGTTTGACGAAAAAACAGACAGATCCTGTATATACGATGTGCACATTCAAGAATCCTTTGCAGTTGAAAATCAGATAAGAACAGGCTGTTAACCGCTTTCCTGGCAACATTCTTAAAAGTAAAGGAAATTCCTACCCAAAGCGTAAATGATCTTACCACAGTCCTAGTAAACAACAGGAAGTAAACATTTAAAAATAAAGAATATACTGGGATCAAGATGCTGAGCAGCGCATGAGCTGCAGTGGTCAGCGACCCATAGCTGACTGCTAGCGTCAGGGCCAGCGAACCATAGCTGCCAAGACCCTTCTACACCTCCACGCGGTGATCCTGGATAACAGGCTGCAGCAGGGCAGACATGGCTAAGGAGAAGGGATCGAAGAGGGAATGCTAACCCGGTACTCAAAAAATGCAGTCGGAGTGCAAATATCGCAGCCAAGCTGTAAACTACAACACAACGCATTCTGTTCTCTGGACTACATTCTGCTACTTACCCTTTCAGGGTTTGGTAGTAGGAGATTGAGAACGAACGAAGAAGAAGAAAGAATATACTACGGATATCCTTCAGCTCCCTGGCAACCGCCTAACATACCTGCCTCAATACCAGGATTCCTAGTATTCCAAGTAAGTGGGTGATTATAGTTACATAGAGTTTACATTAGGCTAGTAGGTCAAGAAGACAAAAGAGAACAAAAAGGGGACATGAGGGAAGGATAAAAGGTACATGTCTGCTAATAAAGCTATTATTGATTGGTAGTCAGTAGTTTCTAACCTTCTTCACTTAAAGACAGACATACGTCAAGTGATGCCATAACCAGCGAAGTTGTTGGGGCACTCTTGAAAACACCTCCACAACCCTAAGCCATATCTCTCTGTCAGTGGCCGCTGCCTATGCCTCCACTGGTCGGAAATTAGTCCATTCTTTTATGTTGTCTTAACGTTTTTATACTGTTCCAGAAGGCTCAACGGAGTCTGTATACAACCAGTTACATTTGCATTGCCCTGCTCTAAAAGCTATGCACATCCAATATATTCTTAAATGCATAAACTGTCCCTGCCTCCACTGTCTACTGGAGCAATGCATTCCAAGCATTCTCTACTCTCTGACTATAAAAACACATTTCCTAATATCCAATTTGGACTTTTCTTTAGTTAATTTGTATCTGTGCCGTCTTGTTCTCGTTGGTGGTTGTATTTTAAAAAAGCTTGTTATAGTCTAATTTAACTTTTCCCGTGATTATCTTATAAACCTGTATAAGTCACCTCGAATTCTCTTTTCTAGACACTGTAGATGCGTTTTTCTGAGTCTTTCCTCATAACTAATTTTGGAATCCCACTATCAATTTTGTCGCTCTTCTTTGTCTTCTCTACCATATGGACTCCACACCTGTACACAGTGCTTCAACTTAGGTCTAACCAATGCTTTATAAAGTTTGACAATCACTTCCTTACTTCTATGTTTAATATTTCTTTTTATCATACCTACTATCGCGTTTGCCTTATTCACTGATACCTGGACTTGCTCACGCACATTACCTGAATGATCTATTATAATTCCAAGGTCCCTTTCCTTATCTATTATTCTAATATTGTTCTCGCTTATTCTGTAATTATGTTCCATATTGGATTAACCTAGGTGGATGACCGTACATTTATCTATATTAAACTCCATGTGCCATATCACAGACCAGTCTCGAATTTTATCTAAATCCGACCTCAATATATCTAATTCTGCTATAGATGAGACGCTCCTACATAGTTTTGTGTCGTCCGCAAATTTTTCAATCATGGATCCTATATCAATGCCCAAATCGTTTAAATATGAAGAACTATATTGGTCCTAAAAACTGAGCCCTGTGGCACTCCACTTTTTACTTTACACCACTCAGAGTACTCCTTATTTATTCCCAGTCTCTGCCTTCTTCCGTCCTCCCATCTCTTTTTGGAACAGCTTCTTTGTTGTCCACCTTGTACCTATCTGTGCAAGATCGTATTTGCAGGAATGTTTGATCTCGTTTTCGGCTGTACCAAGCGAGTTTCCGTCTTTTGGTCGCTGCCAAGAGGTCTTCAAAATACGATATTTCTGTTTTAATTCTTTCTCCTATTTCCTCATTTATAACTCGGTCTTCAGATGTCTTCAGAAACATCTCATCTCCAAGACCTGCAAATCAGCTGTAATTGTCCGTATCTCACAAGCATAAATAAATATTTACAGTTTATCTGATCTTCGTACATATTGCGGCAGAGTCTAGGTTTCACTGAGTAGTTACTTATCTAAGAAGTTACAACATGTATCTACATCACGACACGACTACACACAGGGAAACGTAGTAAACACTCTCTTGTCACAAATAACATGTTCATTAATGAAGATCAACAGAAATATTATTAGCAGAAAGAACAAAATACATCTACAATAAATAATCAGAATGTATTAATTTGTACTACAACGGAGGTTTTAAGCACTAGCTTTTGTTAACTCCTCCAACCTATCCAACCCAAGATTCTCGCAGCTACCCTCCCCTTATCTGCATACTCAACACACTCTCAACAAACTCGTGCTCACGATCGTAATATGTACTCTGTCGTTCTGTACATTCACACATACTCAGATCCTTTCAGTCAGGTGATCTGTACATCCATATGCAATTAGTTCACATATACTCAGACAATCTGTGCATTCATATGCAATTCGATTACGCCACTTATAATCGGAATCACGTATTCACTTGTGGTCACACACTCAGTCGATCTGTGCATACATATACCCCAGAACACATATCGTTCCCAAAGTGTACTGCACAATACCACATACATTCAGATCTCTTACTCAATCTCTTTGCGTAATCTTGCATTCATCTGTAACTAGATCATGCATCGTTCACTCGGTGTCCTGCACGTAGGACACACATTCAGATCTCTTTCTGTTCACATTGTGTCCAACACACACACGTAAAGAGCGACTGACCAAAAGTTGAAGGTGTATACTGGTTCAGTCACCCTGCAAACTCACATTCAATTCTGACTCTCCTAGTCAGCCTGCTAGCTACTAGCAGCCTATCAATCGCTCTTGTAGCCAGTCTGCTCAGTTCATCTTTGCCGAGTATTTTATAGTCTCAAGCAACTTCATGGCTGTCCAATGGTCTTCTGTTGGGTGTCTGACTTAGCCATAACTCTACCTCAAACTAAATGTTATTGAACGAATAACTCCGAATTCCTGTCACTCTAAATGTCGTAGCAGGTCGTGGCAGCCTCTGCCTGTCACCAACCCCCACTAAGCTAACTCGGAATGCCAGAGTGGTTGGCTCCGAACCCCCATCTGTACTAGACACATTCTTCCCCCTAACCCTTCGTTTCCTTTGTCGACTTAGTGTTGAGACGGTGATTGACCTTGGCACACGTCCAGGCACCCTTTGTTCCAAGAGTCTCCGGCCGAATCTCCTCTGCCCTAAACGCCCATGCTCCAGCTGGAACTGTTACAATATGACTAAACGTTTGTCTTGCGAGATTTTGTTAAACAGTGCGAGCGCCGCTTTTTTTCTGTGCTATTCTGGCCAACATCTAAAATTATGATCAATTGTGACAATCGAACCAAATATATTCAAAACAGTAACCACTTCGATTTCCTGTCTATTAGCGTTTACCCCACCGTGAAAGCCATTGGCGTTGTTGGTCATTAATTTTGTTACGTTGCTGAAATTGTTCTGTGACTCCCTCCATTTATATTATGAAATTGAAACATATCAATTTCCAACAATGATTACTAGTAACACTAGTTCACCCACTGAACAATTATGCCAGAACTAATCGGCTGAGGTACAGCCACTAGGTACTGCTGAGAAAATAATACGCAACACAACAAACCAACGCCAGCAGCTTGTATTCCTCACCCATGCAATGTTAGTTCTACAATCCCACAAAAAAAACCCGATAATATTCGGAGTTTAACAACATATTAGATGAGCTAGCATCCTTAACACTGGTGCATGCCAGTAACCGACATAGGGGACAAGAGGATAAGAGGAAGCAACACGAGAACAAAAAAGAACAAGCAATGACCTTACAGGAAAGCAATGACCTTACAGGAAAGCAATGACCTTACAGGAAAGCAATGACCTTACAGGAAAGCAATGACCTTACAGGAAAGCAATCACCTTATATGAAAGCAATCACCTTACAGGAAAGCAATCACCTTACAGGAAAGCAATCACCTTACAGGAAAACAATCACCTTACAGGAAAGCGATCACCTCACATGAAAGCAATAGCCTTACAGGAAAGCAATCACCTTACAGGAAAGCAATCACCTTACAGGAAAGCTATACCCTTACAGGAAAGCAATCACCTTACAGGAAAGCAATCATCTTACAGGAAAGCTATACCCTTACAGGAAAGCAATCACCTTACAGGAAAGCAATCACCTTACATGAAAGCTATACCCTTACATGAAAGCAATCATCTTACAAGAAAGCAATCATCTTACAGGACAGCAATACTCTTACACAAGTTATCAGGAAAGTCATCCAATCAAAAACTACTATCACTACCTTAACGGGGCTATACATGTGATTCTTTGTCACTTGAGAACAGAAAAAGATTAGCTACTTACACAGACTAATATTGGCTCTATCATCCATGTGTAAGTGCGAACAAGCAACTCAGACAGCCAAACATATCCTGCAAGACTTTTTTATGCTTAGGCAACTATGTACTGACCAATAACCCAACGGAGATAAATCTCCATTCATAGTTATTTGTGTACCTTGAATAACTCTCCATGACGGAAGATTGTACAGAGAACTGGTCATAACGGTTAGATATACTGAAAAATATAACACATGGCGAACAAGAAGAGGAAGATTACTATTATGTGATTTACTAGAATATGAATTTTCCTCCGAGGAGCACACATTGAGGACAAGTCGTGGAATACTTCATTGCCGAAGGATACTGTTGACAGTCATTAGTCTAATGTTTTTGGTTTATTTGTATTTATTGTCGATTAGATGTAGTAGAGTCCATGTTTTCACTGGGGTTATTCTATCTAGAATGTTACCACATGTATCCACATCATTCATGACCACACACATCAAATAACATAGCACACAGCAGGTGGCATATTTATTACATTATACTCATACAATAACTATTAAAGTGAGTGCAATTTGATTACAAACAATATAAGAAATACAATCTTATCTAAATAGATACTCGGAGTTTATAAGCACAAGCTATTGATGTTGCTGCAGACTACGCCAACCCAGTTCTAGCCGCACACTCCCCTCCCCTTATCTGCACCCTCAACACACTCTCAAAAATTCGTCCTCACGTTTGTATTCTGTGCATTCACTCACACTCAGATCCTCCCAGGAGGGTGATCTTGACATAATACACTCAATCTATTCAATGTATACTTACATATGATCACACACTCAAGCTATTTTCGCATACATACAATCTGGAACATTCATCGTTCCCTCGGTGTCTACACACTACACACACATCCATATCTCTCCTTGTCGATCTGTACACTCGTGTAACTCTTCAGAACATACATCATTCACAAGATGTCCTGCACGTACAACACACATTCAGATCTTCTAGACACAGGGTGCCCAAAACACACTCTATAGAGCGACTGGCCAAGACTCAAAGGCGTATGCTGGTTGAGCCAGCCTCCTCTATCTCACTAACATTCGTAAAACAGTCTATCAATCACTCTTCTATTAAGTCGGCGAGCTAAACAGACTCCTAGCTAAATTCTATCTCTCTCTCTCTCCATGGCCAGTCTGCTTGAGTTAAACTTTGTCTAGGATTATATAGTCTCAAACATTATCAGAGCTGTCCAATCGACCTCTAGGGGATGTCTGCTCTAGCCATCCTCTAGTTCGGATCTACCACCATTCAGCTGCCATTGGCACGCATCACTCTGAGCTCCTGTCACTCAAAATGTCGCATCAAGCTCTATTGGCCTCTGTCTGTCACTAATCCCCCACTACTCAAATCGGAACGCCAGTGGTCAGCACCACGCCTCTACATGTACTAGACACATTCTTTCCCCCAACCCCCTGTTTTCCTTTGTTGACTTAGTATCGAGATGGTGAGTGACCTTGGCGCACATTCAGGTACCTTTGTTCTCAGAGTCGCCGACCACATTACCCCTGTCTTAAACGCTCATGCTTCGGCTGTTACATAGACTCTGATTGATACCTTCCTAACTTTTTATTTATGCTCATACAATGTATTGTTTGTCAAGAGAAGTTAGAGCAGTCCCAATCAGTGTTCCGCGCCGTACTTGAATATCGTTGCTTCATTGTGTCATGAAACCTCTGTAAATCTACTATATGAAACATATATTTGAATAATCGTGGAAACAAACTATTTTACAGCATGAAAACTTTAATTAGGAGCAGTTTTCTTGATTCTAATGTTAACCAGTATTAGTGCATTAATTTCTTTCCAAAATAGAGGAAAATCTATTTACATAATGTACTTCATATTTTGGAATTGAATCAGACGTGCTGTAAAATATATTTTAAAAACATGTTTCAAATGTTCTGTGGGTAGAAACAGTTTGAGAAACACCGGCTACAAGAACATTAGAGCACACTCTGACAGGAAGCAGCGGAAAACTAGATATATCGACACAGACAGATGATACAGAACGATTTTAGTTAGTAGCAAGGACGAGTCAACAACGGAATTTATAAATATTCTAATGTATATGAAATATGGAGCTCTTGGTCGCCTATTCCGTCGGTAAGGTACATCACATTCGATGACGAAGTAGGTGATTATGAAAAAAAACACGTAAAATAAACCCATCTAGTTTCGTGCACGAAAAATATAGTTTGATATCGTATGATCACCTCAGTCCACATTACCTTGCTTTGTGATGTTCTCAGGCAAATGTTCTCTACAACAACATGACAGCGAAAGGAGATCAGGTGTGTCAGCACATCTACTGTCGTATTCCTGGTACCGAATACTGTAAACCAACGTTCGCACCTGAGGGTATGATCTGTGACAAAAACAAGGTGAGCTGTTTAAACAATTCTCATCCATTCTCATGCACTCTACCTTCCTCTCATTCTATCTTTCATCTTTCATTTTATTTACATTTTACTTACTGCAGATGCCTTTCTAAATACTTGGTTTCTTTCTTTTTTCATTCTTTCTTTTTTCATTTTTGTTCTTTAATTTATGCTTTTTTTTTCTTCTTGTATTTCTGGTCTTTCTTTTTTTTTCTTTCTTTCTTTCTTTCTTTCTTTCTTTCTTTCTTTCTTTCTTTCTTTCTTTCTTTCTTTCTTTCTTTCTTTCTTGCATTTCTAGTCTTTATATCTTTCTTTCTTTTGCTCTTTTTTTCTTTCTTTCGTTTGTTCGTTTTTGTCTTTTCTGTCTTTCATTCATTCTTTTTTTTTTTTTTACTTGTGGTTTTTTCTCTACTTCTTTTGTTCGCTTTCGTCTAGTCCTAGTATTTAGCGATAGCTGTTGTAAGGTAAATACCAACGACATTTGATTTTTTAGTGTTGCAATAGCAAGTATACATTTTATTAGGTATTAGTATAACTTATTGGCTAACGGTAATAAAAAGCATAATTAGTATGGCCGCTAAGACCAGGTGAAATGCGACGAAGAAAGGCCAGGATAGATTGTGTGATTTGTGTGGCGGCAATGTTTGAATTAGTGAAGGATAGATTCAAGGTTGGAAGATGAAGTAAGTTATATGTAGGTTATGTAGAGTAGAAGTCAGGCAGGCTCGAATGGAGTACGATATTAGGACAAATGAGAAGATATTGGAGGAGATAGAAAAGCGCAGGTCAAAATAGAAGAGAAACGAGAGAAAATTAGGGACGTTTTAGAGAAGCTGCAGTTGGGTAGTCGAGGTGGTAAAATAAAACCATTGTCAGTTAGGTATGGGTTGTCAGTTAGGTATGGGTTGTCAGTTAGGTATGGGTTGTCAGTTAGGTATGGGTTGTCAGTTAGGTATGGGTTGTCAGTTAGGTATGGGTTGTCAGTTAGGTGTGGGTTGTCAGTTAGGTATGGGTTGTCAGTTAGGTATGGGTTGTCAGTTAGGTATGGGTTGTGAGTTAGGGATGGGTTGTCAGTTAGGTATGGGTTGTCAGTTAGGGATGGGTTGTCAGTTAGGTATGGATTGTCAGTTAGGTATGGGTTGTCAGTTAGGGATGGGTTGTCAGTTAGGTATGGGTTGTCAGTTAGGGATGGGTTGTCAGTTAGGTATGGGTTGTCAGTTAGGTATGGGTTGGAGAAGGAAATAGGAATTGGAAGTAAGGCAGATTCTAGTGAGGAAATAGTACAGAAGGTAGGTAGTTTTGTAGAGAAGTATGCAAATGTAAGTGAGTGTTCAGTGTTGGTAGTAGGGGATTCAATGGTGAGGGAGGTTGGCAGACATTTGTCTAAACAACATAAAATATTTAAAAAAATGGATATTGGGGAGCAAAAATTGAGGACAGAGGGAAGAATAAAGAGGATTAGATGATACAGCAAACATACATGTTGTGGTATTGGTAGAAACTAAAAATGTTAAGAGAGATGGTACATAAATAATTATGTAAAGATACAAGAGCCTTAAGGGAACACTTAAGGGAAAAAAGTTAAGAAAGGTCACAATAATGGGTATTTTAGACATAGCAGATGGGTCAGACTATTTAGATAGTAAGATAATAGGTATCAACCTTAGGTTGCAGGTGATATGTGCGGACATGGGTATGGAATTTATTGATGTAAAAGTAGACACAAGTAAAATGTTAGACATGAGAGGTTTACATCTAAATGAGATAAGAAAGCATGCTGTAGCGAATTATATGTTTAGTCATTGTGTTACAAATTTAAAGTAGTAAGGCCAATGAAGTATGAGACTAAAGATAGGCCTACAATAGGGTGCTATAGATAATGTAGTCAATAGGGAGAGTTGGGGTCAGGGAAGTGTGAAATAAGTAGTGGAGAAGCAGACATAAAAATGATACAGCAAAAGACAAAATTGGAAAAACAACAAAATTATAAACAAAAATGTTTTTATGCAAATGTGAGAAGCATAGTAAATAAAAGAAAAGAATTGGAACTGGATGTAGAAGAAGAGAAACCAGATATAATTGGGTTAATAGAATCATGGAGATATGAGGATATTGCAGATTGTGAACTTGAAATATAGGGATATACAATGTTAAGGAACGATAGGGTAGTTGGAGACAAGGCTAAGGGAGGTGGCGTTTTATTATACTGTTCAAATTCAGTTAATATAACGATAAAATATGATTTATCATGTTGTAACAAAAATGAAAGTGTATGGGGAGAAATAGAACATGGGGGTGAAAAAACAGTGATTGGAGTATGCTATAGATGTCCATCAAGTCAAAAAGAGGAAGACGAGGAGCTGATTAGTAGCATAGAAAAGGCAAGTGAAGGGAATTTATTATTTATGGGGCATTTCAAATTTCCAGAAATCAAATGGGATATGGCAGAAGCACATGTAGAGTCAAAACCTTTTGTTAAGTGCAAAACTGACATTTGTTAATTCAACATGTAAAAGCAGCCACCAGATGCAAAAACACACTCAACTTAGTTTTTACTACAGAGGAAAATATGACTGAAAACGTTTCGGCTGGGGAACTGTTTGGCTCAAGTGACCATCAAATCATCCGTTGGGATCTTATTGCAGGGAAAGAAGTAAACATAAACATACGAACATGCAACTACTCTAAGGCAGATGTTAAGAATATGGAAGAGGTAGCGAGCCACATAATCTGGAAAGATATTTTCAGAGGAATAGATGTTGAACAAAAGTAGAAAAGTTTTAAAACAGTTTATAAAAGCTAAAAGAGGAATGTGTTCCATGTAGGGAGGTAAACCCCAAGCGTAAAAGGTGGATAACTAGATTTGTAGTGAAATGTTGAAGAGCTAAAAATAAAGCGTGTGCAAAATAATTAGAGGCAGGAAAATCAAAAGAAACATTAAAAATATTTGGACAAGCAGAACATATCTCAGAAAGTTAATAAAACAGCAAAAAGACTTCGAAAAAAACTTGCTCAGATGATCAAGACTGATAGTAAAGGATTCTTCTCTTATGTTAGAAATAAACAACGAAAGACAAAATAGGTCCTCTCATAGACAGCACATGAAAAATAATAAGTGAGAATAGGGAGGCTGCTAACCTACTCTAAAATTGCTGTTTGAAATTGCATTGCCCAGAGACCAACTAGCAAAACCATTGGCTATATTATGTTCTCAATCACTTACAAAAGGGATTGTTCCACGGGATTAGAAAGATGCATGAGTGATCACTTATTCAAAAAGGGCAAAAAATCAGATCTAGCAAATTATAGACCGGTGAGTTTAACGAGCATAGTCTGTAAATTCTAGAGTGGATAATCAAAGAAAACATTGTAATGCATCTAGACAAGATTAATCTAATCAGAAATAGTCAGCATGTGTTTACTAGAGGGAGATCATGCTTAACAAATCTATTAGAATTCATGGAGGAGGTTACTAAAAGGATAGATAAAGGGGAGCCAGTGGATGTCATTTATCTAAATTTTGCAAAGGCATTTGATAAAGTATCTCATCAAAGATAATTTAGAAAGTTAAAAATCACAAAGAATAGGTGGGAAAGTTGCCAAATGGATTGACAATTGATTAACGCGAAGAAGGCAGAGGGTGGATATAGATAAGGAGTACTCTGAGTGGTGTGAAGTAAAAAGTAAAGTGCCACAGGGCTCGGTTTTGGGACCAATTTTGTTCTTGATATATATAAATGATTTGGACATTGATATGGGATACATGATTGCGAAATTCACTGATTACACAAAACTATGTAGTAGTGTCTTATCTAAAGCAGAAGTGGAAATATTGAGGTCGGATTTAATAGGGGTTTTAATAGATCATACAGGTAAGGTGAGTGAGCAAGCCCAAGAAGCAGTGAAAAAGGCAAATGCAATGTTAGGTATGATAAAAAGAAATATTAAACATAGAAGCCAGGAAGTGATAGTCAAACTGTTTAAAGCATTAATTAGACCTAAATTGGAGTACTGTGTACAGGTGTGGGGGCATTATCATAGAGGGGATATAAACATGATGGAAATGATACAAAAAAGAGCGACAAATCTGATAGTGGGATTCCAGAATTACAGTTATGAGGATAGACTCGCGTACAGTGTCTAGAGAAGAAAAGAAATCGAAGTGACGTATTACAAGTTAATAAGAAAAATAAAAGAAACGGATAAATTAGACTATAACAAGTTCTTTTTCAAAATTCAACCACTTACAAGAACAAGAGAGCATAGCTACAAATTAAATAAAGTAAGGTCCAGATTTGAAGATTAGGAAATATTTTTATAGTCAGAGAGTGGTGAATGCTTGGAATGCATTGCCACAGAAAGTAGTGGAGGCAAGGTCAATTAATGCATTTAAGAATAAATTGGATGCGCATAGCTTATAAAGCAAAGTAATGTACATGAAACTGGTTGTATACAGACTCTGCACAGTCTTCTAAACTATTATAAAGACGTTAAGTTAAGTTAACTTAGTCCTTCATTGGATTCCTGCCCACTGTGGGATCCTTGGAAACGAAAAAGCAGTTGAGCTTGCAAAAGCAGAATGTGGCGGCAGACTCGCCATCTACAGAACTATAAAATAGCAAAGACACTTATCTTACGATTCATGAGGACAGAATGGAGAGACTAACACAAATAATACAAACCAGAACGTGACAGCATAGACGAACTTGGCAGAGATGGGGAGACACAGATCTTCTGACTCAGAACGGTACATTGTAGACCCAATGACCACCTCTACAGAATGGGTCTTAGAGACACCGCGTCCTGCGATTTTGGAGCACCCAAGCAGAGGCCAGAATATACCCTGCAGAACTGCACTACTTATGCAGACCAAAGAGAGGCAGTCTGGCTCGTGTGAGCAACCATGCTCGAAAAGGTGCAAGGGGACCGTCAAAACTGTCAACACAGTCTCCTTTGTGAACCTCACCGTGCTAGAAGCATAGAATCAGTTGATCGAAGAAGAAGAAGAAGACAAATAAGGATACGATAAAGATGGAAATTATCATCCAGTAAATTTTGTGTCAATAATAATTATAATAAAAGAATCTGCGCCACGATTAGATCAACTCCATCAGAGACTAAAGGCAAACAAAATCGATGACGAATCTTAAGATCAACTCCACCAGAGACTAAAGGCAAACAAAATCGATGGCGAATCTTAAGATCAACTCCATCAGAGACTAAAGGCAAACAAAATCGATGGCGAATCTTAAGATCAACTCCATCAGAGACTAAAGGCAAACAAAATTGATGACGAATCTTAAGATGGATACGATTTGAATAAAATACTTATTTAGACTTCTATTTTGGCTTTATCATATTGCACTCATGATGATATTGAAATGTCTGATTCTCAGCGTTGTAACAATGGCAGATGTGTGCCCGACAGTAGTCCTGCGGCTGCAGCTGTTGACGGTAAGCACTTATGTTCCACACAGATATAACAGATCATAAGAACGACTAAAAGTACATATTTTATTACGGCTATTACGGGAATACGGTTTTACAGAGAGCAAACACTCACATCATGTGCTCGATGTTGAGCTAGCGAAGTCTACGGTGGTTGGGACATGTTTATCGCATGGAAGACGAGAGGCTTGCCAAAGGATATCCTTTATGAACAGCTAGCCATTGGAGTTAGAAGAATCGGCCGTCCCACACTGTGATTCAAGGACGTACGCAAGAGGGACATGAAGTCACGTGACATCCCATCCGAGGGCTGGGAAGAAATTGCTCAGGATCGAGCTAGATGGAGACAGTCAGTTGGAGGGGGGATAGTGGCTGCTGACGCTCGTAGAGGTCTTCTGGTTGCAGAGAAGAGAGAAAGACTGAAGAGATCAAGGAACAGCCATCCTCCTCAGTATGGTTGTACGATCTGTGGCAGGGACTGTCACTCGTGGATTGGCCTTTCAACGATAGCAGACAGTGTCGAAATACAATAGACAGAGCTGGACAAAACTTACAGGGCGCCGAGCGCATGGTCTATAGAGACTGAGACGCCTTTGATGACGAACAATGATATGATATGTTGAAGTATTCAGATATCTCTGCTACCGCAACCATCAACTACATCATTATCATCATCATCATCATCATCATCATCATCATCATAATTGCCATCGTCATTGTCATCACTATCACAACCATCATCACCAACACAATACCCTTGCTCATTATTATCGCCATCATCACCATCATCATTAGTATTACCATTAGTGGTGTATCCTGGATTCTGACAGAGGACATTCAGTCATAAGTGATCGTCGAATAATCGGAAAAGTCGGTCTAATTATAAAATGGCAATTAACAGTCCTTTCCACTCCCCCTTGTTATTTGTAGATTAGCTCTGCTCTGTTGTTCTTCTTGCAGAAGTTGATCTGTGACTTTGTTGTAAGAGTCATCAATTGCCTTCATCTTAACAAGAAGATCCATTTCTATCGACATGACGGGACGATGGGGCTAACGTCTGGTCAGGCAAAACACACTGATCAGACAGTGTTAAAGTTAATGGTATGAAAGTTAATGCCATGAAATTTACCGATGACCAAGCGATAGTGGGAGTATCAGTAGCAACGTTGCAAATGCTGCTAGAAAAAATTAATAGCGCAGCCAAAGATTTTGGCATGAAAATAAACACATCGAAGACAAAGACCTTGGTAATATCCAAGCAATGTGGACAAATAAATGTGATAATCAATGGAGTACAAATCAAACAAGTTTAAAAGTTTACATATTTGGGCCAAACCAAAACGGAAGATGCCCGAAATGAGACAGAAATCAAAACAAAGATTGCAATGGGGAAAAAGGGCTTCAGAGAAAAACAGAAATTGTAAATCTCAAAGAAAATCAGGATAGAACTGAGGAACATAATAATCGCCACTCATATATGGCCAATTGCACTGTATGGGGCTGAAACAGGGACTAGCAAAGAAGGATGACAAAGATTGGAAGCGTTTAAAATGTGCTGCTACCTTAGAACGGAAAGAGGAAGTTGGACAGAAAGATGATACAATGACAATTGGACAGAAAGATGATACAATGACAATTGGACAGAAAGATGATACAATGACAATTGGACATAAAGATGATACAATGACAATTGGACAGAAAGATGATACAATGACAATTGGACAGAAAGATGATACAATGACAATTGGACAGAAAGATGATACAATGACAATTGGACAGAAAGAAGATACAATGACAATTGGACAGAAAGATGATACAATGACAATTGGACAGAAAGATGATACAATGACAATTGGACAGAAAGATGATACAATGACAATTGGACAGAAAGATGATACAATGACAATTGGACAGAAAGATGATACAATGACAATGTACTCACTGCAGTGGGTGCACAAAGACAAATATTGCATATGATACAAAGCGTCGGTTGAGTTGGCTGGGTCACAATATGAGACATGAAAATCTTCTACAGAAGATACTAGAGGGAAATGTTACAGAGAAGAGAGGACCGGGGCGATAAGATTAAATTTTACATCACAGGCATGCAGGGACATTAAAGTACGAACATATGCTGAAATGAAGAGAGCTGCAGAGAATAGGGTCAAATGGAGAGACATACTCAGACAACCTTACAACCAGTCTTCAGACTGATCAACCAAATAATGGTGACATTTCTTTAAAGTCTGGGTGTAGCAGCATAGTCATAAATTCATGTCTCACTTGATCGAAATGTTTCCCATACACTTCCCTGTCTGGAAAACAGTTCTTCTGAAAACTCTTTAGAAAATTTTGAAAATATTTGGCAGTCTTAAAATTTCGACGAAGGACAAGTTTGGCAATTAATCAAATTGGTATTGTAATTGATAACGTACCTTATCGTATATTTCAAAGTACAGCCTTCTGTACTCATCTTTCGGGATGAATGATGTGTTTCCCTTTCTTCTTTTTAAACGCTTTTTAAAAATGTAACTTCACTTCCTAGTTAGTTTGGGGTTAACCTTGTGTTTGCGAATTCAGCCGCCTCCCTGAAAAGCTAGCAGCGGAAACTTTCAGGATAGGTACAATTAAAACAAGATGTCAATACACTTTAATTATTTTTGGGGAACAATATTTTTAGGATTTTGTCTCAACAGAAGCTAAACTTCACGAATTGTCAACATTACCTGGTATTGACATCATTTAGTAATGAATAATCTCGATACTTAGAGACGTCACATGCAGCCAGCTCAGCTGACTTCGTTTGACCTATAATACTTAATTAGCGAATCCAGCATTCTTGAACATAAACATTTAAACAGAGTTGCTTCCGCAATACTGTTATGCATGGGGCATTGGAATTAGAATGTTCAGTGTAAGTGTAAGTGTTTGATTGTATTTGTAATGTAAGTGTTCTTCTTCTTCGTACGTAATGTAAGTGTTCTTCTTCTTCTTCTTCGTACGTAATGTAAGTGTTCGATTGTATCTGTAATGTACGTGTTTGATTGTATCTTCAATGTGTTTGATTGTACCATCAATGTAAGTGTTTGATTGTATCTGTGATGTACGTATTTGATTGTATCTTCAATGTGCTTGATTGTATCTTCAATGCAAGTATTTGATTGTACCTTCAATGTAAGTATTTGATTGTATCTGTAATGTATGTGTTTGATTATATCTTGAAGACAACATTAGACCTACTATTATAGAGGCATGGGTTGAAAAAGGGAATCGCGAGTGGGTGGTAGATGTAAGGCAGACGGGAAGTGCGAGAAGGGGGAGATTGTTTAAATTGCTAAACTGTTGTTGGTTCTTTCGTATTGAACAGCTCGTTTTGTGGGAAGATCTTCCGCACGAATATTGCTAGCTTAATACATAAACGTCGCAGATGAGTTTTGACCCAAGTTGTACCCGTTATGAAAAGAATAGAACTACTGTCACCTTCCAATCATGTCGTTAAAGGCTAATGAGAAAGGGTAGAACTGTGAGTTGCAACCTCATTATGTAAAATCATTGCTATAACAAAGTACAAATAAATCACGTAACTAAGGAACGTCTGATCACACAAACTGGGCTATCACCATCATCTAGAACAGTGTCGACATGCTTCTCAGAACACGCTTCTCACCGATCTGTGATTCATTATATTTAATTTTTGCCCCAGCCAGATCACGCATTTCATTGCTTAGACTTTTTAATACTTCCTGTTTCAACATTACAATGTATATGTAGTTTCAATATTACAATCTATATGTGTTGTTGATTCTCTAGCCAACAGTGTTATGGGAGACCAGGAAACGGTGGAGTTTACTAACCCCACTTTTCAAGGAACGTGTGCTGAGTTCATTGTAAACAGGGGAACATCGATGTGCAACAGTAATGTTGTTAGAAGAGAAGTTTGTACCAAAACATGTCAACGAGTGTGTACTGGACCCGCAGGTAAGTTGTACATGTTTTATGTCTTGTGTTAGTAAGTGTCTCACCTGAGTTGTACCTGTTGAGGGGAATAGACCATATATTGCCTTTCAAGCATTTCGTAATGGGTGGTTAAAGAGGGTAGTACCTGTGGCTATCAAACTAATTATGTTGTTGTTATTGGAAGATATTCATACTGAGTTAACTTAACTATTTACTCACCTGGTCTCATTGGGGAAAGAAACAGATCTCAAGTTAATCAACATGACTTGGAGAAATGGACAACTGCCCGAAGGCTGAAGAAATGGACAACTAACTAAAGGTTGAAGAAATGGACAACTGACCAAAGACTGAAGAAATGGACAACTGACCAAAGGCTGAAGAAATGGACAACTGACCAAAGGCGGAAGAAATGGACAACTGACCAAAGGCTGAAGAAATGGACAACTGACCAAAGGCTGAAGAAATGGACAACTGACCAAAGGCTGAAGAAATGGACAACTGACCAAAGGCTGAAGAAATGAACAACTGACCAAAGACTGGAAGAATACACATGTTATCCCCACCCTGAAGGGCAACAAACCTTCAGATGGACCAAAAAGCTACCATCCCATATCATTAAGGTCATCCCTTGAAAAATTAGCAGAAAGAATGGTAAATGCACGCCTGGTTCCTTGAGAGTTCAGAAATCCTTTGCCATGAACAGGCAGGCTTTACTCTGCTGGTTCCTTGAGAGTTCAGAAATCCTTTGCCATGAACAGGCAGGGTTCAGAAAAGGTAGTTGCACAGAAGACCAACTTTTCAGGTTAACACAGAAAATTCACGATGGGTTCCAAAATAAGAAACATACAGTAGCAATCTTCTTTGACTTACAACAAGCCTATGATCGAGTACGGAGAAAAGGTCTCTTTATGAAGATGACTGACGTGTGGATTAGCGGAATGCTGTACAACTGGATAAATTATGTACTCCTTGACCGAACAATCCAGACAAAGATGAACACTGCGGTCTCTTCTAAAGAAGTCTTAGAGGAAGGCTTACCACAGGGCTCTGCTTTGAGCTGCACTCTTTTTCTCATCTACATCAATGACCTAGCCAAGCCCATCAAAGCTGTAAAAGCATATATGCTGATAGTTTTGTCCATCACAAATGATGAAGACCACTCTCTTTGTTCAGCCGTGTGGACAGTCGTATCTCTTGCTGTGTCCGCTGAAAGGGGTGACTTGCGCGGAGATTTGGATTAAAGTGAGGAAAAACTGCGCCTTTTTGTCAACCTCACTCACAGAGCCTAAGCTACCTTTTGCCAGTGGCAAGACATTCATCGAGACGACTGGAGATAGCATAGGATACAGATTTTGCCTCAGGGTTACCACCGAAGCCTTTCCGTAAACATGTAAGTTGTAACCCGCAGGGTAGAAAGGTGGGAAGGCATCTAACGCAGTTTGTCGTGCCTTTTCGATAACCACAAGAGGTCGTATGGACAACACTCAGCGCGTGAGTGAGTCTGGCATCTCTCCCCAGCTGTATTCAGTTCATCATAGTAGCATCTAAAATTCCCACACGCCAAATTCGTGAAGGTGAACCGGCAGAACTAACCCGTGAGATACGACACAGGTATAACTAGTTTAAGCGTAGCGCCATTCAGCCGGCGTCCAGACCAGGATAAACGGATGGAAGAAATCACAAAAAAAGAACGAAATAACAAGTCCAGACGGAAAACAACTCCACGTATCCGTGAACACAAGTGTAAGTCGTCGACTAGTATGAATTCCAGGCAAATCCGTGGTCTGGCGGCATCCATAATGATCCAAAACAGTAGAGAAATGTAGACTCGCAGCCAGTTACGGCGCCATCTTTGCCAGATGCTAATGATCTGGCAATATGGCAGAGCCATGAAGATATAGAAAGTGCAGCACACAGATTAAATTGAGACCTGAGAAGACTGAATGAGTATTGCCAACTGTGGAAACTGAAGATAAATTGTGAAAAGACTGTTTACACTATCTTTACCAATAGCCACAAAGTAGTCAAGAAAAATCTCAGTCTGAGATTCGGCAAACAGAAATTGCCCAGAAAAGAGGAGCCCATATATCTTGGAGTCACTCTCGACCGACAGCTCAGCTTCGAGAAACGTGTCCAAAATGTTAAAAATAAAGCATTGAGCTGGCTACAGTTATTAAAGAGGCTTGCTGGTACAGCATGGGGATCAGACAAGGACACTCTGACAGACTTGAATATAAGATATGCACGCTCTGCTTTAGAATACAGCAGTGCACTCCTGACAACATGCTCACAGACTAATGTAGAGTCCCTGGACAGAATGCAGAACAATGCCATGCGCCTTATAAGTGAAGCAATGAGGTCAACGCCCAATGCGGCATGAACAATTTATGTAAACATAGAACCCCTTGAGATACGAAGAGATGTAGCTGCTATGAAAGTTTATGAGAGGAGTAAAAGAATAAGCAAAGACCATCCCAATATAAGGCTTGTAGAATAATGGCAAAAGCAGAGAATAAAACAAAAGTAAGTCCTCCACAATGTCAGTAAGATTGAAGACAAGATATCCCGTCCCAGGCAAAAGACAAGAAACAGATAGCAACAAGAAATTTACCCCCACATACATGTTTAAAAATGCCAGAAATTCAAACAAAATTAACAGAAAATACAACAAGAAGTGCTGATCCAGTCAGTCTTATGAGAGTATCACTTAGAAGAATGGATACATGTCTATACTGATGGATCTGCTTTTAAGGCCACCATTAAAGCAGGATATGAGTCTACATTGAGTATCCAGATGTACATCTGATGAGCTGTTTGATGTCTGTGGGGAGATATGTTCAAATTATGAGGTAAAAATAACAGCACTGGAAGTAGCTCTGTATCACTTCAGGACTGTATTTTATGCTTTCCCGTCAAAAGCGCAAAGCATCGTAATCTTTACAGACTCAGTATCTGCTGTCCAAGCTCTGGAAGACGTTGGTCACTGTGAGCCTGAACTTACAGATATCCCTAGATTCCAACCAACTTCTCCCATCACATGAAGTCAGAACAGTTATACAATGTATCCCTGGTCATTCAAATACATCTGATAATGACAAGGCAGACAGACTGGCTAGGAGGGAGCAAGTCAAGAACAACAATACACGCCACCAACCACAGTCAAACAACTACTGAAGACTGCTCAAAAAGAGGACTGAATGAATAGATGGACAAAGGGAAATACTGGGAGAGAAATCTACAAACTTATGGCCATCCCAAACCCCACAGACAACATCAACCTCCTGAAAAGGAGAGACCAAAGCACCATTTTCTGACTTCGCACTCAAGACATACAACATAACAGCCACTTGAACAGAATCTAACCAGAACATACGCCAGAGTGCCGACTGTGCACACATCCCTATGAAACTTTTGAACATCATCTTTTTGAATGTTCAGGCCTTGCCAGTGTTAGGAAAGAACTTCTTCCTCCGAGGCCAGACAAATGGAACACTTTGTACGGAACTAAATAACAGCTTCTTCCTCCGAGGCCAAACAAACGGAACAATTTGTACGGAACTAAACAACAGCTTCTTCCTCCGAGGCCAGACAAACGGAAAAATTTGTACGGAACTAAACAACAACTTCTTCCTCCGAGGCCAGACAAACGAAACACTTTGTATGGAACTAAACAACAGCTTCTTCCTCCGAGGCCAGACAAACGAAACACTTTGTACGGAACCAAACAACAGCTTCTTCCTCCGAGGCCAGACAAACGAAACACTTTGTACGGAACTAAACAACAGCTTCTTCCTCCGAGGCCAGACAAATGGAACACTGTACGGAACTAAACAACAGCTTCTTCCTCCGAGGCCAGACAAATGGAACACTGTACGGAACTAAACAACAGCTTCTTCCTCCGAGGCCAGACAAACGGAACACTTTGTACGGAACTAAACAACAGCTTCTTCCTCCGAGGCCAGACAAATGGAACACTGTACGGAACTAAATAACAGCTTCTTCCTCCGAGGCCAGACAAACGGAACACTTTGTACGGAACTAAACAACAGCTTCTTCCTCCGAGGCCAGACAAACGAAACACTTTGTACGGAACTAAACAACAGCTTCTTCCTCCGAGGCCAGACAAACGGAACACTTTGTACGGAACTAAACAACAGCTTCTTCCTCCGAGGCCAGACAAACGAAACACTTTGTACGGAACTAAACAACAGCTTCTTCCTCCGAGGCCAGACAAACGGAACACTTTGTACGGAACTAAACAACAGCTTCTTCCTCCGAAGCCAGACAAACGAAACACTTTGTACGGAACTAAACAACAGCTTCTTCCTCCGAAGCCAGACAAATGGAACACTTTGTACGGAACTAAACAACAGCTTCTTCCTCCTAGGCCAGACAAATGGAACACTGTACGGAACTAAACAACAGCTTCTTCCTCCGAGGCCAGACAAACGAAACACTTTGTACGGAACTAAACAACAGCTTCTTCCTCCGAAGCCAGACAAACGAAACACTTTGTACGGAACTAAACAACAGCTTCTTCCTCCGAAGCCAGACAAATGGAACACTTTGTACGGAACTAAACAACAGCTTCTTCCTCCTAGGCCAGACAAATGGAACACTGTACGGAACTAAACAACAGCTTACAGACACTTGCAGATACCACTATATGGCATTGGGAAAAAGGGCAGGGACCCATAGACCTATTGATCAATAGCCAACAAACCTCCAACTCGGCATTGGTGATCTGG
Source organism: Ariolimax columbianus (assembly GCA_036924085.1). Lineage (NCBI taxonomy): Eukaryota > Metazoa > Mollusca > Gastropoda > Stylommatophora > Arionidae > Ariolimax > Ariolimax columbianus. Next base: position 20,135,249 of record JAVGWX010000004.1, on the reverse strand, counting down.
TCTTGCCACCCAACCTCCCCTCCCCTCCCCTCCAGGATTCTGCGCAGGCACCTCATCTGATAGCTGTTTAGTCGCCTCTCCTGGTGCATGTAGGCAGATCATGTCTCAATGTAAAAAATAAATGTGGGGTGGGTGGGGGGGGGGGGGGGAGGGAAATATTTGCCTAGCATGTACAGTGCACCGTGACTTCTGAGGCGATCGACATTTTGTTCCACAGCCAAATACATCTTCCAGGTGGACCTCATCAATGGAAAAAAACTCTGTTATGAATGTATTTTTAAAGGTCTTTTTCGGTACTAGACACAGACAGCATTTGCGATAATCTTTTATTAGCATGTGTTACTTTATGTAGCCATGCTTGGTAAACAAATGTTTTTGTTTTAACATTGAGCCTCTTGTTCTTCCAGACCCTTTTTATTAATCTGCTCATTGTTGTTGCTGCATTGGCTATCCTGATATTGATATCTTTGTCCAAGAATAGTTTATTATTGACTGAGAATCCCAAGTACGATTTACTGCATCGAGAGCCTCATCATCAATGGAGAATACTGGTGGTTTGTTTGCACCCTGGACCATAACTTGTGTTTTCGTTTTGCTGATTGTTAACCCGAACTCACAGCAGATATCCAAAAATGCAGATAGTAAGCTTTGCAGCTGCTCCTCTGAATGAGTAGTATTTGCGTCATCATCCGCAAAGAGCAGTTCTCTCATCAGCACCCTGTTTATTTTGGTCTTGGCTTTTAGCCTTTGGGAATTGAATAGGCCACCATCTGTGCGAGAATGAATGAAGATACCACCTTCCTGGTCACGAAATGCATGCTTCAAGAGAAGTGAGAAATATATTCCAAAGAGGGTTGGATAAGTACAGAGCCTTGTTTTACTCAGCACTTAATTGCAAACTCCTCTGAGGACCCACCGTCAAAGTTGATGGTGCCTTTCATATCAGTGTGGAACGACTCGATAATGCTCAGAAGAATCCTTAACGCTTTGAACAGACCCACACGACTGATCAAGTCAAAGGCCTTCGTGGAAATACAAATAACAAAGTAATAACATACATAAGAATTGTAAATTGGGAAGGCCCGCCGTGTTAACAAGTAAATATCTTTATCAAGGTAGGGCTGGTCGACTGTGGGGGTGGATGGGGTGGGTGTGTTGGGGTGGTGAAATATTTGCCTAGCATGTACAGTGCACCGTGACTTCTGAGGCGATCGACATTTTGTTCCACAGCCAAATACATCTTCCAGGTGGACCTCATCAATGGAAAAAAACTCTGTTATGAATGTTTTTTTAAAGGTCTTTTTCGGTACTAGACACAGACAGCATTTGCGATAATCTTTTATTAGCATGTGTTACTTTATGTAGCCATGTTTTATGATTGGTTTTATGCCAGTAAAAATTGGTGTGTAGTTTTACTGCAGATTATTCCATATTTGAGATGTATGGAATTCCTTTCTTTCACTTCACAATCAACTGGCCGTGAGCGGTGTCCCATTCTTTATATAACTTAACTTAACTTAACTTAACTTAACGTCTTTATACTGGTTTAGAAGACCCTGCAGAGTCTGTATACAACCATGTATATGTAATATGCAGTAGAATTTGTGAAATGTCTTGGGTCGAGAATTTGGGGTCTGAATCGGGAAATGGGTAACGATTTTGGGCGGAGTAGAACTTGTAAAATATGTCTTTGGTCGAGGTTTGAGTCGGGATATCGGTTTAATTACTGGATTGAGCCGAACGTGTTACACATCTTGGGTCGATCTATACCTATACCTATACTTGTTATCAATTCTACATATTGGATTACAGCTGAATGTTTATTCCGCAGGTTGCGAGTGCGGAGACAGGTCTATAGAGTGTTTATTTTACACAAGGGCTTCCGTGTGTCCCACTTACGGGAGCGACATCTGCTGCGGCTACTGCAGGTAAGTTTTGCTCACCTGTCAACAGTTTTGGCTATGATTGTGAAGCAAACATGCACACGCGTCTTCTAGCTTGTTGTTGTTGTTGTTGTTGTTGCTTAAAGCACACGAAGAAAATTATTACTTTTTTGTGCACAATGTGCTTCTCCCAAATCTTGAGCAGGTGTTTTTCCCAGATCTTGAGCAGGTGCTTCTCCCAGATCTTGAGCAGGTGCTTCTACGAGATCTTGGGCAGGTGTTTCTCCCAGATCTTGAGCATGTGCTTCTCCGAGATCGTGAGCAATAGCTTCTCCCAGATCTTGAGAGGTAGCTGTTCTCAGATCTTGAGCTTCTCCCAGATATTGAGAGGGAGCTTCTCCCAGATTGTCAATGCGGTTTCAGAAGTGGTCAAAGGACGGTTTACATGATATTTGCAGCTCGTGAAATCCAGTAGAAATGGCAAGAACAGCTGCATACATTTTACATGACTTTTCTTGATCTGGCCAAAGCCTTTGACACTGTTAATAGGGACGCCTGTAAAAAATCATGGACAAATTTGGTTACCTCAACAAATGAATTACTGTACCGTGCCAGTTTCATGATAGGATGTCGGTTTGTGTACTGGATTATGATTAATTATCTGCAACATTTCTTACCATGAACGGAGTCAAACAGGGCTGTGCGCTCGACCGAACACTGTTACCATAGTATTTTCTGCTAAGCTTTCTAATGCTATACAGGCTGAGAAGCCATTCTATCTTTGAGGCATGCAGTCCCTCACAAAGGTGAAAAAAGCAACAATCTATGACCTTTTTTTGCTGACAACTACACCATTAACACTTTTTCAGAACAGGACATGCACATCACCATCAATGTGTTTTCAACTGCGTGCAATATATTTAGTCTTACCTTCAACACCAAGAAAACGTTTAGATCTGCTCCCAAGAAGGTCTACCACAAACCAAACATTGTACACGGTCAACGTCTTTAAACAGTTGACAGCTTTGCTTACCTTTAATAAACAACAACAGATCAGCACTGTTACAAAAAATATTGATTCTTTGTTAGTGTTAATCTATTCCAAATCCCAGAAGCAGCATCCACGCGGATATTTCATTTTATGACATTTAGTCCAATATTTCTTCAGACAATTTATCATCTTGAAGATCAGAAAAGCCATTTCCAGAAGTAAACATGTTAGTGAGTGATGATGAAGCAGAATAACATGTTTAACACATAACAGAAAATACATAAGAAAAACAGGCAGCATTCACTAATTACACTTTTAAGGAGATTAAACAAATATAAAAAAAGATTGAAAATGAAACAAAGAATAAAAAAGCCACACAGGCAGAAAGAATACAAATAATTCAAGAAAGAACAGAAGACAGAGAGAAAAGAAAAGAGGTTGGTCTGACACACCTGCGTTCTTTTAGTATATGCACACCGCCTTGGAGAATAGAGAAATAAGGCGAACATACAAAAATAAAAATGTGAAGAGGTTTTGTTTGTGGTCAATACAGGATAATGAAGAAGGGATTCCTTCTTGAAGCGTCCAAGATTTGCTCTTTGCAGTTTAGATCATCAAATAGGATGTCCTTTATAGAACGTCGCTCCCATCACAACTTGTCTGAAAGAAACTTTCCCTTGCCAAAACCTTTCCCTTCCCTTTGGTCTCCGCCAGTCATACCCAGGCATTCCTGGACATATTGGTACCATCGTCTTCTTGGTCTAGCCCTGCCTCTTTTGTCTGGCGCCATACCTTCCATAACTGTTCCTCAAGACCACTGTATCTCTTCATGTGAGCAAAGTATTTCAATTTTCAGGCTAAAATTGAATTTTAATGTAGTTTACAGATACAAAAAAGTTTAGATAAAATGTTTACAAGATTTCGTAAAATTAGTCACACATATTTTGAACAACAGTAAAAAGATATTCACATTAACCACAAAAAAAAGAGAGTTACAAAAACAAAACATATTCAAGCAGTAAAAAATTCCCAAACAAATAAATAAAATGTTGCATAAAAATATTTCACAATTTAACAAATCTGAGATATCAAGTGGTACAACTGCGCTTTATATATTATATTACACATTACTGCACTATTGGAAAACCTAAACAAAGACCAAGTGATCGAAAGTAAAAAACCATGTGTATTTCACGAAACAAAACTAAAATAAATATTTACAAGTGCAGAAATCCTGAACAAACTAGGTTTAGAAGGGACATTAAAAAAGCACAGCGATTAAAAATAAAGCAAATAGGATATTTTTGGCACTTAAGGACACGATGTGCTCAAGAAAGACAGCTTTATACGTGCTAAAGAAACATTAAAATGTGGACAAATAAAAGGCTCTTAGCATTTGATCCGGAAGACAAGAAAACTTCAATGTTGAAGATCTAATACTGCCAAGATCGATTGTCATGTTCACTTCAGCCTGATATGTTCAATTGTTGGTTTAAAACATCCAATAATACACACACATACATACACACACACACACACACACACACCTGATCGCGCGCGGACACACACACCTGATCGCGGGCGCACACACACACACACACACACACACAAATATATATATATATATATATATATATATATATATATATATATATATATATATATATATATATATATATAAAATCAAGAAATGAAAACCCGTTAGATCCCTGTGGAACATATGACCTCACCAAATACACACAGTTCTTTGGTCCAGTGCATGGAAACCATCTCTGTTCACGTGTTTCCTGTCGTTAGGTTTGTCAGAGGCTCTCGTCACGAATGTTTAACTTAACTTATCGTCTTTATACTGGCTTAGAATACTCTGCAGAGTTTATGTCTGCCTCTACTTCGCTTTTGCTGGAGATTATAAAATGAACATTTCTCGTAATTCTGTCCCAACACCAGTGCCTTGTTCTTGCGTAGAAATCTATTGATATATGTCCGGCTCTTTTCCACAGTTCTACATTATTGACTATCTTCTTATTCTGTTGTTCTACAGCTCTTAGCTTAAGGCAGAGAGGATGTACGCCTAGACTATTGGAGTGTTTCTTTGATTCCCTCTATCCATCGTCGGCCTCTGGCTCGTGTCCCCGAAACCTCCACGTTTTATGAATTCGCTGCAAGTTGACCATTCTTCATCCTTGTCAAATGACCAAACCACTTAAAATTCTGTTCTTCAATATAGTAGTTAGCAGTTGTAGTTCCCAGCATACTCCTCAGAGTGATATTGTGACTTTTGTCGCGACTTAAAGTTCCTGTTGCTCTTCGCATACAAAGCGTCCCACAAGTCTAGATCTTACGTTTGTGTGTCTCTAATAGGGCCCATATTTGATACTAACAACATTACGTTTGTGTGTTTCTAATAGGGCCCATGTTTGATACTAACAACATTACGTTTGTGTGTCTCTAATAGGGCCCATGTTTGATACTAACAACACTACGTTTGTGTGTTTCTAATAGGGCCGTGTTTGATACTAACAACATTACGTTTGTGTGTTTCTAATAGGGGCCATGTTTGATACTAACAACATTACGTTTGTGTGTCTCTAATAGGGCCCATGTTTGATACTAACAACACTACGTTTGTGTGTCTCTAATTGGGTCCATGTTTGACCCTAACAACATTACATAGCAATAATGAATGCGTTTATCAGCGTCTGTTTAGTAGACATAGTGGCACTTGGATATTTCAGTACCGGTGCTAGTTGGTAGTGGACCTTGTTTGATTTTTGAATGTTATTTTCCAAAACTCTGTCCAGCCTGCACTTGTAAGTGACCACTTTATTCCCATTTTTCGACGCAGATACCAATTGATGACAAATTATACTTTTTTCCTTACTGTCTGCGGAGTTCCAGATGCATACAATAGTACTGCCTTTAGGTTGAACCTTTGTGCCGAAGACGGATGTGTCGGACCGAAAGGTGCAAATATCGCAGTCAGGCTTTAAACTAGCGACACAACGCATTTCGTTCTCGGGACTACATCCTGCTACTTGCAAAGTGCTGTTCAGGGCTTGATAGTGGGAGATTGAGATCGTTCATGGCTTAATAGTGGGAGATTGAGATCGTTCATGGCTTGGTATTGGGAGATTGAGATCTTTCAGGGCTTGGTAGTGGGAGATTGAGATCTTTCAGGGCTTGGTAGTGGGAGATTGAGAACGTCCAGGGCTTGGTAGTGGGAGATTGAGATCTTTCAAGGCTTGGTAGTGGGAGATTGAGATCTTTCAGGGCTTGGTAGTGGGCGATTGAGATCTTTCAGGGCTTGGTAGTGGGAGATTGATATCTTTCAGGGCTTGGTAGTGGGCGATTGAGATCTTTCAGGGCTTGGTAGTAGGAGATTGAGATCTTTCAGGGCTTGGTAGTGGGCGATTGAGATCTTTCAGGGCTTGGTAGTAGGAGATTGAGATCTTTCAGGGCTTGGTAGTGGGCGATTGAGATCTTTCAGGGCTTGGTAGTGGAAGATTGAGATCTTTCAGGGCTTGGTAGTAGGAGATTGAGATCTTTCAGGGCTTGGTAGTGGGCGATTGAGATCTTTCAGGGCTTGGTAGGGGGAGATTGAGATCTTTCAGGGCTTGGTAGTGGGCGATTGAGATCTTTCAGGGCTTGGTAGTGGAAGATTGAGATCTTTCAGGGCTTGGTAGTGGGAGATTGAGAACGTCCAAGGCTTGGTAGCAGGAGACTGAGATCGAACAGAAGAAGAAAAAGATTGAATTTGCAGATTTGTATTTTTGTGATGGACATAATTTCTTCTGATTTCCATAAATTCGCAATAAAAGCCCGTCCCGGGGCAATATGTTATCTCTAGGTACATCTCATACTTCGTCTATGTTTCTAGGTGCATCTCATACTTTTTCTATGTTGCTAGGTGCATCTCATACTTTGTCTATGTTGCTAGGTGCATCTTATACTTTGTCTATGTTGCTACCAAGAGACGTAGACGAACCCGTCTCTTGTAGTACAGTGTCCCCCAACACATTCTGATTGTGGTTGTATGCTTTTATTCTCATTTTCTTTGTTTTGTCTTTGTTTAGTCCACATTTTTGTGACTCTTCGTCAAGTGTAATTTTTATGTTTAACTGGTCGTGGTTGTGAAAGAGACAAGCCAAAACATCATCAGCACGAAGAGCCAAGACAACAGCATAGTACATACCATCAAGCCGTCTATTTCAGATCCAATTAAATGATATTTTCGTTGGTTGAATTGCGCTCTTAATAATCCAGTGAATAGCCAACAGGAACAGAAATGGTGAGCATTTCTGTCGCACACCAGTTCTTATCTCAAAAAGCCCAGCTGGCTGTCAATCATATAGAACTCTATATTACACATTTTCATACGTTTAGTTAATTACTTTAGTGAACGTCAGGGACATTACATAGCGC
>JAVGWX010000004.1:20047953-20122953 GCA_036924085.1 Ariolimax columbianus | reverse complement strand
TGACAGTTTAAAGTAAAGTATTGAAGACCGAAGTGAGATGGCCGAATAGATATACATCACTAGCAATTTGAAGTAGAGATTAGTGTTCTGCTCCAGTCAGTATTGCGGGTAAAGGAATGAAGAATGACGGAAAACTATTTAAAATACAAATTTAATAAATAAATCAGTTATAAATACGTACACAAAATTGAACCAAACAAACTATGGATTGGAACAAAAAATTGAAATAAAAAGAAAACTATAAACAAGATGAAATTCATAGAAACAAAATAATATTGCAATTTTTCATTGTAATATCTCTTGAGTAAAAACAATACTGGTTAGCAAACAAAAAACAGCAAGAAGATACATGTACGTATACAAGAAGAATCTTCCTCTTCTTCTTCGATCAACTGATGCTCTGCTTCTAGTCCGGTGAGGTTCACGATCAACTGATGCTGTGCTTCTAGTCCGGTGAGGTTCACGATCAACTGATGCTATGCTTCTAGTCCGGTGAGGTTCACGATCAACTGATGCTCTGCTTCTAGTCCGATGAGGTTCACGATCAACTGATGCTATGCTTCTAATCCGGTGAGGTTCACGAAGGAGACTGTGTTTCAAGTCTTTGACTGTCCCATACAGCTTTTCGAGCATGGTCATTTCCCCGTAACATATTGTCTCTCTTTGGTTTGCATAAGTAGGGAAGTCCTGCAGGACATGTTCTGGTGGTTGTTTGGGTGTTCCACAATGGCATGTGGTGGTGTCTCTAAGACCGATTCCGTGGAAGTAGGCCTTAAGTCTTCAATGTCCCGTTATGAATCTGAAGATCTTTGTCTGCCCATTTCTGCCAAGTTTACCTTTGCTGTCATATTCATCATTCCCTTCACCCTGTGCATGAAAAGCCCCTATTACCCCCCCCCCCCCTGCAGAAGGACAATATCGATACTCCATTTGTATCCGCAGATAACAATTAAGGTCCTATATTTTTTTAACACAACTAGTTTATATATATATATATATATATATATATATATATATATATGTATACATATATATATATATATTTATATATATATATATATATATATATATATATATATATATATATATATATATATATTGATGTATATATAAAAAAAATTATATATACGTATATATATATATATATATACACGTATATATATTTGTGAAATACTCGTATGTTTACACTTATATTACATACATACATGCAAAGACTCATACATAAATAATACAAACACACTTTAACACGCACGCACACACGAGATTTTAAGATAAGATGCATCTTCATTATTAATTGTGAACACGAAAGTAACACTTAAATACACTTTCGGATAAAAATAACATCCAAACATAATTTTATTTCCGTCCCAGCCCTGCGACACTGATAATCATGTCGGAGCAATTGAGTGGCTTCATTGAGCACGTCGAGTGCCCAGAGGTGGTCATTAGCTGAGTCTCTTGTACGTCACAACTACTTCATTAATATTTGCCTCATTGGGCTTCCTCGTGCCTCTTCAACCTCTGGAAAAGAGCCATAGACTACTGATCCGTATAGACGATTTCTATCTACTTGATGAACTCAGTTCTTCATTCCTCACTACATTCAGGTCCTCCTTCTACCGTCTTAAGTCATGCTGACTGAAGTGGTAATGTTTGTTGATCAGTTTATTCTAATCGTGAAAATTTTGTAGATTTGTTGGCATGTCAAATGTAAAAGACAATATCCTGAAAATCTGCATGTCTACAGGTCCCAGCAAGAGAGCGCAAAACAGGGTCACTAAATTATACAAGCAATCGATCATCATCATCATGAAGCATGTCCTTTAAAGAACGTCGCTTAAATCACAGCCTGTCTGAAAGAACCCATTCACTTGCGAAAATTCTAGCCTTCGCCACTGTCATACCCAGGCATTTTTGGATATCTTTGGTGCCATTGTCTCCTCGGTCTACCCCTGCCTATTTTGCCTGGCACCATACCTTCCATCACTGTTCTCTCAATACTGTTGTGTCGCTTGATGTGACCAAAGTATATACATTTTCTGGGCAAAATGGAAATGATAAACTAGTTCTCTTCTATGTTCAACTCTTGCCGAATGTCTATATTTGTCTTTTTCTCCTCCCAGGGTATTATGAGGATTTCGGTAACATTTTGACTCGAAGGACTAGATTCTTTTTCTATAAGTCTGGCTTGACTTTGCTTCGTTCCTTCTCAATCTCCCGCTACCAAGCCCTGAAAATGGCAAGTTGCAGAATGTAGTTTCTTCAGGCTGTTCATCCTCTGCGTTGTCATGGCTCATCATGTAGCATGTCCTTTGTAGAACGTCGCTCCCATCACAGTCTGTCTGAAAGAAACTCGTTCCCTTGCCAAAACACCAGCTTCCGCCACTGTCATACTCAGGCATTCCTGGATATCTTGGTGCCATCGTCTTCTTGGTCTACCCCTTCCTCTTTTGCCAGGCACCATACCTTCCATCACCGTTCTCTCAAGACCGTTGTGTCTTTTGATGTGACCAAAGTATTTGCATTTTCTAGTCTTTTTTATTAGAACCAACATTATGTCAAGAACCACAGTTGAACGTGGCGTGGCCTGACCGTAAGCAGACATGTAAAATAAAGAAAGAAAGACAACTTGTTGTTCAACTCATGAGAGGCGGACTAGTTTTGTATTCTTTTGTTTATTTTTTTTTCATGTTATGTTATTTCACAATGATAGTAGACACGGAGGCTTAGAATTGAAACTCGCTCGGTTCACAATATAAACGCACTGGGTATAAATCCCGCCTTGTCCATTTGGCAGACACGGGTTTATTTCTTTGTATGATTGCTTCTCCGCGTAGGGACAGTTATGGAAACCGACGGTACTGCACAGCTGCCCAGAAACTTACAGCAGACAAATAGGTTGGCAGTTGTAACAGCGACGTTCTGCAAAGGACATGCTACTTTCTTTTTTTTAAGATTCCAGGAAAACAATAAATACAGATATATCAATCCAAGCATGCACGAGCAAATCAGAGTACAGCTAATCACCAGGACCGGTGTCAGACTGTTCTTTCACATAGGAAGGTTTACTACCAGGACCTGTGTCAGACTGTTCTTTCACATAGGAAGATTTACTACCAGGACCTCTGCTAGTCTGTTCTTTCACATAGGAAGGTTTACTACCAGGACCTGTGCCAGACTGTTCTGTCCCTTAAAAAGGTTTACTATCAGGACCTGTGTCAGACTGTTATGTCCCCTAGGAAGGTTTACTACCAGGACCTGTGCCAGACTGTTCTGTCCCTTAAAAAGGTTTACTACCAGGACCTGTGTCAGACTGTTCTGTCCCTTTAAAAGGTTTACTATCAGGATCTGTGTCAGACTGTTCTGTCCCTTAGAAAGGTTTACTACCAGGACCTGCAGACTGTTCTGTCTCTTAGAAAGGTTTACTACCAGGACCCATGTCAGACTGTACCGCAGACAAGACTAACTATTCCCCCCCCCCCCCACCCTAAAAAGTTGTTTGTTGACGTCGCGTATTATAAGACGTCATGTATTCTAAGCAACACATGTTGTTATGTAAAAAACAATGGAAACATTTTTTGTGATCAAAACTAAACTGTAAAAATCGAAATATTTGAGAATATATATATATAATTAACACATAACTTTTTAATAACCATTATATTCTGTATCACTGGTGTTGTTATCAGCTTAAGAAAGATAATCAAACAAAGAAACAAAACAATTACAACACAGTTTCGCAAGTGTTAAAAAACTAATCTGTATATTAAACTGAGTTCCGATAAGAAAGTGCTAGGCCCATCAAAGATCAGTACTGTGCCCACCCACGTCCGTACTTCTTAACAACAGGTCATCACTGTGTCAATCAAACCTCAATAATACGCCCCTCTAAAGACAATACTTTCCACGTCAAAGGTCAATAACGCCCCCCTCAAATGTTTTTACTGCGCTTCTCAAATGTTAATCATGCGCCCCTCGAAAGTGAATACTGCGCCCCTCAAAAATTAATAAAGCACCCCTCAAAGATTAGTACTGCGCTCTCAAATTTAAAACTGCGCCCCTCATTCAATTCTACGCTGTAATGGTCCCCTCAAAGGTCAATACTCTACCCATTAAAGGGTAGTACTATGCCCCTAACATTCAGTAACGCGCTTCTAACAGATCAGCTCTGCGCCACTCTGAGGTCTGTGCCCCTATGCGGCTGTCTTGTTGGTCAGCAGATGCCATGTTTGCGATGTAATAGTATAGCCAAATTTGTCAGCTTTCGAACTAAATGTGCTAAAAGCGGCAGCTAGATTTGAAATATCGACCGATGAGTGAATTACGTTTCAGACGTTACCCAGGCAACAGAAAATACCTTAATACCGACAAAAAGCTATTAATTTTCCTGGATTTCGTTGTTAGACTTTTCTTCTCCTAGTTCAGATGTGACTGAGTTAATTTAGATTGCTCTTATTACAGATACCAGGTAATCGGCTGCATTCGCCAAGCAAGGAATGTAATGTCTTTACAAGATTATTATCTGTAGAGTGTCTTGCAAATTGTGAAGATTCCTGAGAACAAATAATGTTATTTGGGATTTTTCGTCTTCTTCTTCTTCTTCTTCTTCTTTTTCTATTTCGTCTTCTTTTATTTCTTATTCTTCTGCTTCTTCTTCTTCTTCTTTCTCTTCTTCTTCTTCTTCTTCTTCTTCTTCTTCTTCTTCTTCTTCTTCTTCTTCTGGATATTGCACTGAATCTCCATGTGTGTCCAAATAGGTAACGGTATCTATTTACTATAACTGCTCTCCCTCAAGCATGATTGGTTCTTTGTTGATAGTGTTGAATTTAAGTAGCTTGTTTTTCTTCATGTTGATATACAGTCCCAATTTGACCGATTGTTCTTTCATTTTCTCAGGTTTCTCTTGCATTTGGCTATGAATGTGGGACAGAGGTACTATGTCATCTGCGTAGTCTAGGTTCTCTAATTGTGACAACAGTGTCCACTGTATACCAGTTCTTTTTCCATAGTTTAATTTCTCCATTATCCAATCTATAGTCAACAAGAACAGGATTGGCGAGAACAGCCATCCCTGTCTCACCCCTGTTTGCACCCCTATGACATCAGTCAGTCCTCCTTCATGACCCACTCTGCTAAATGTATCTTGGTACGTATTCTGTATGAGGGTAATGAACGTCTCTGGTATCTCATATTGTCTGAACAGTTGCCACAGAGTACCTCGATCCACAGCGATGTGATAATAAACATCATATATGTACACCGCGATCCGAATTTAACTGAGAGCATGCAGAAAACTATCTTCTCCAAATCAGTCGTATATCCGGTCAGGATCTCTAACAATATTTAGTATGACAACAAAACAAGACTCAACAAACACATTAACATATCCTCATCTTCAGGGTTTTAGTCACATCATGATACCTTCTCAAGAGTAATGTTGATAGATTAGATTGCATTCATTCTCTATCCACCTTTCCTCAGCTAAGAGTTTCAAAATGAATCGGGTTCAATCCTGTGCTATCCTTTCACTGTTGGTCTTGCCTTATTAATTTGTTCCACATGGGTTTTGTAAATTATCGACGTGTTACTCTATAAATATTTAGATGGAACGTTACATTAAACTGTTCGATCTGATAATGTTGAATTTTAGTGGGTGTCTATTTAATTGGCGTGCCTACTTACTTCTTTGTTTTGTTGGCGTGCCTACTTATTTCTTTGTTTATTTGTATCTGTTTAATAGGCGTGCCTACTTAATTCCTTGTTTGTTGGCCATCTGTTTAGTTGGTTTGCCTACTTATTTCCTTGTTTGTTGGCCATCTGTTTAGTTGGTTTGCTTACTTATTACATGGATTATTGGCCATCTGTTTAGTGGTCTCCCACATATTTCCTGGTTTAGTGGTCACCTCTGTAATTGACTTACATATTTATTTCCTTCATTAGCATTCTTTGATCTAAAGGAGCAGAAGTATAGGGTACTGCAAATCCGTAAGTAGACAGGTGAAATCTACCATTACTGAAGGTACATCAGTGTTATTTACATTTAATTCCCAGCATTAATGGTGTGGCTTGGCTTCGTTCGTTCTCAATCTCCCGCTACCAAGCCCTGAAAGGGCTTAAGTAGCAGAATGTAGTCCAGAGAACGGAATGCGTTGTGTCACAGTTTACAGCTTGACTGCGATATTTGCACCTTCGGTCCAACACATTGACTTCAGCAAGCATTTTTTGAGTACAGGGTTAGCATTCCCTTTTCGATCCCTTCTTCTAAGCCAGTCTGTCCTGCTGCAGTCTGTTATCCAGGATCACCGCTTGGAGGTGTAGAAGGGTCTTGGCAGCTCTGGTTTGCTGGCCCTGACGCTAGCAGTCAGCTCTGGTTTGCTGGCCCTGACGCTAGCAGTCAGCTATGGGTCGCTGACCCTGACGCTAGCAGTCAGCTATGGTTCGCTGACCCTGATGCTAGCAGTCAGCTATGGTTCGCTGACCCTGACGCTAGCAGTCAGCTATGGGTCGCTGGCCCTGACGCTAGCAGTCAGCTATGGGTCGCTGGCCCTGACGCTAGCAGTCAGCTATGGATCGCTGGCCCTGACGCTAGCAGTCAGCTATGGTTCGCTGGCCCTGACGCTAGCAGTCAGCTATGGGTCGCTGGCCCTGACGCTAGCAGTCAGCTATGGGTCGCTGACCCTGACGCTAGCAGTCAGCTATGGGTCGCTGACCCTGACGCTAGCAGTCAGCTATGGGTCGCTGGCCCTGACGCTAGCAGTCAGCTATGGGTCGCTGACCCTGACGCTAGCAGTCAGCTATGGGTCGCTGACCCTGATGCTAGCAGTCAGCTATGGGTCGCTGACCCTGACGCTAGCAGTCAGCTATGGGTCGCTGGCCCTGACGCTAGCAGTCAGCTCTGGTTTGCTGGCCCTGACGCTAGCAGTCAGCTATGGGTCGCTGGCTCTGACGCTAGCAGTCAGCTATGGGTCGCTGACCCTGACGCTAGCAGTCAGCTATGGGTCGCTGACCCTGACGCTAGCAGTCAGCTATGGTTTGCTGGCCCTGACGCTAGCAGTCAGCTATGGGTCGCTGGCCCTGACGCTAGCAGTCAGCTATGGGTCGCTGGCCCTAACGCTAGCAGTCAGCTATGGGTCGCTGGCCCTGACGCTAGCAGTCAGCTATGGGTCGCTGACCCTGACGCTAGCAGTCAGCTATGGGTCGCTGACCCTGACGCTAGCAGTCAGCTCTGGTTTGCTGGCCCTGACGCTAGCAGTCAGCTATGGGTCGCTGGCCCTGACGCTAGCAGTCAGCTATGGGTCGCTGGCCCTGACGCTAGCAGTCAGCTATGGGTCGCTGGCCCTGACGCTAGCAGTCAGCTCTGGTTCGCTGACCCCTGCAGCTCATGCGCTCCCAGCATTCTTGATTATGAGGGAAGTTTTTCTCGAAGTTTTTCTCGAAGTTTTACTCTTTGATGATTTACACTTTTGAATATCTTCTTCTTTTTCTTCTTCTTCTTCTTCGTTTTCATCGTCTTCTTCTTTCCCTTCTTCTTCTTCTACTTCTTCTTCTTCATCATTTTCTTCTTCTTCTTCTTTTTCTTCTTCTTTTTCATCAACTTCTTCTGCTTCTCATTCGTATTTTTCTTCTTTGATCAGCTGATGCTATGCCTCTAGTCTGGTGAAGTTCACGAAGGAGACTATCCGTTCCAGGTCTTCGCCGATCCCCTAGAGCTTGTCGAGCATGGCCTGCCTCTCTTTGGTCTGTATAAGTAGGGCAGTCCTACAGGATATGTTCACGTGCTCATAGATCGTGCCCACAATCGCACGTGGCGGTGTCTCCGAGACCCATTCTGTGGAGATGAGTAATGAGTGTACAATGTCCCGTTCTGAGTCTGAAGATCTTTGTCTGTCCATCTCTGCCGAGTTTGTCTATTCTGTCCTCTTCTGACTTGTATTCTTTGTGATAGTCTGTCCATTCCATCCTCATAGATCGTTTGATGAACGTCTTTGCTTCTTTATATAGTCATTGAATTTCAATACCACGTTTATCAACCAATAATGTTTAGGGCACTGTGGTTTGCATATATCTTTAAAGGCACACCATTATTGACTGACATTTGAGCGAGCTACATTTATTTTTAGCTGATACTATTTTTTTTTACCATAGTACCAAGAAATAAAAGAAAATTAAACCTCCTTGTAGCAACAACATCTATTGCAAATGAGAATTGCAAGATGGCTTATGACTCACTTAACAAAATGGTTAAATATAACGCTCGCAAAGACAAGAAGTAGTTCTTTAATGAACTGGCCGCAACAGCTGATACCTTCACCAGATCACAAGGCAGTTATGTAATACAAAAGTAGGCAACAACAGATACCTTCACCAGATCACAAGGCAGTTATATAATACAAAAGTGGGCAACAACAGATACCTTCACCAGACCACAAGGCAGTTATGTAATACAAAAGTGGGCAACAGCAGATACCTTCACCAGATCACAAGGCAGTTATGTAATACAAAAGGTAGATGTCATCATAAGAGAAGAACAGGTTGGATTTAGACCAAAGCGTTCTTGCATTTATCATAAATGTCACACTCAGAACTATCATAGAAGAATCAGTAGAAATGCAATCCCCACTTCATGGACTTCCAGAAGGCCTTTGACAGCCTACTGCAGTCCCGTTATGGAAAATTCAAAACAAATATGGCTCAAAATAAATAAATGTTATCAAGGCCTTACATGATAATAAACGATGCTGTGTTCGAACAATCGAAGGCATCACTGAGATGTATTTTATCCCCTCTACTATTTAGCATGGATATAGATTGGATTATGAAACACTATGTCTATGATAAGCATGTATGCATAGAATGGACAGATAACACGACCTTAGAAGATCTGGATTTTGCAGACAACCTAGCGCAACTAAGTACCACTAATGAAAAAACACAAGAAAATATAGATAGACTATGCCAATGGTCAGAACAGAAAGGACTTCAAGTAAACGCATAAAAGACGAAAAGCATGGCTTCTTCAAACACAACGGTTGATATAAAGCTACAGGGAGATCTCTACAAAATGTCCAACACTACACTTACATGAGAAGCAAAATGACACAAGATGAGGAAGCCACGAAAGAAATTTCCACTATAATTGTTTTGGCCTCATGCGCCTTTAATTAGCTCACCAACATCTCGAAATCAACGACACTGAGCAAACATACCAAGCAGATACTATTCAACTCAATCGTAATATCTGTCCTGATATATGGATGTAAAAGCTGGATGACAACAAAAGCGCTGGAAAATAAACTAAATATCTTTGAAAATAAATGTTTAAGAAAATTATTGAATTTACGCTGGGACCAGTTTATAACTATTGACTCGATAAGAACTGAGACAAACCAATATATGTGTCGACCATCATCCGGAAAAAAACGATGGACATACATCGGGCATGTCCTTACAATGAATAACAACCGTCTTCCATTGCAAGCACTCGAATGGACACCAAGGAATACTCAGAAGCACAATAATCCTAGGGGGCTCAATTATTGGTTTCAGCAATATACAGGAAACAGTGGTATCACACCGTTCCAACTGGAGATCATTTGTTTTCGCCGTATTTGGCGCGTAAAGAACATTGATATATAAATAGATAGATAGATAGATAGATAGATAGATAGATGGATGGATGGATGGATGGATGGATGGATGGATGGATGGATGGATGGATGGATGGATGGATGGATAGATAGATAGATAGATAGATAGATGGATGGATGGATGAATGGATGGATGGATGGATGGATGGATGGATGGATAGATAGATAGATAGATATATAGATAGATAGATAGATAGATAGATAGATATATAGATAGATAGATAGATAGATAGATAGATATATAGATATATAGATAGATAGATAGATAGATAGATATATAGATAGATAGATAGATAGATATATAGATAGATAGATAGATAGATAGATAGATATATAGATAGATAGATAGATAGATAGATAGATAGATAGATATATAGATAGATAGATAGATAGATAGATATATATATAGATAGATAGATAGATAGATAGATAGATAGATAGATAGATAGATAGATAGATAGATAGATAGATAGATAGATAGATAGATAGATAGATAGATAGATAGATAGATGGATGGATGGATGAATGGATGGATGGATGGATGGATGGATGGATAGATAGATAGATAGATATATAGATAGATAGATAGATAGATAGATAGATATATAGATAGATAGATAGATAGATAGATAGATAGATAGATAGATAGATAGATAGATAGATAGATAGATAGATAGATAGATAGATAGATAGATAGATAGATAGTACACACCCTTCCAAAGTAGACCAAATGCCGATATAACACAATCAACATTTCCGTACGCCAACTGGATCGAAACAAACCCTCGGCATCATTAAATATCAAATTCACAGCCTTAACACAAATCAATTTTGTACACAAATGTTGCCGTACTTTAGTATCTCCTCCACTCCCATCCCCCTAACACCCCCCCCCCCCCCCCGGTCACACCCCAACAAGATAACAACTAACATTTAGTCAAATAAAACATCCACATCCACGTAAGGTGCATAAGAACTTCAGAAAATGAAATTATCTTTAATGCATCCATGACTTCGCTTCGAAATAATCAAAAGACGTTACTAAAAAATTTTCTAACAAAACATAAAATATTGATCTGTCCTTGATAAAGAGAGGTCAAGTACATCATTTGACATTATTAACATTGATACACAAGCCAGTGTAAGAGTCCCACTTACTGTAATGTGAACAAATAACACGACAATTAAGAAACGAGATGAGTGCAAATACACCAGTGTCGCATTTAGCAACAGACGTTCAGAAAAATGTATGTCAAAAATGAAAAGCAAAATTCGTACCGTAACATCGTTCTGAAAATAATTCCCAAAAGTATTGACCGATTATTACATAATCTAAATAACGCATAATTGAAACAAATATCTGCAATTATTTGTCGATTTTTTCTCTCTAGTATTACACACGTATGAAAACTGAGTTCTGTTTGGAATATATGAAATTGTCAGACGATATCGTTTTCGAGTCGATGTTAATCAAATAAATCACCTGTGATAACCGAATGTAGAAAGTCGACCCAGTTCAATACCCGCTACATATAAAGCCTAAGAACAATGTCATGACGTGACGGAGAGTAGACCTTGGTTACAATGGTTACGCGAAACGCATTGAACGGTACGGCTTTTTCTTCGATTTTTAAGAAAAAATAATTAGGATAATCTTGATGTCAAGGGCAACTTGAATTTGAATCTTGCCCATAATTAAACATCAAATCTGGTCTTTAGACTGCAACGTTTCAAACCATTGGATGAATGCAAATAACAACAATAACATATAAGACCAAGCTTTATTATTGCAAGTACTTTAGTTTTATTTTACAACACTGGTAGTTAAAGGTAATGGCTATACAACAGAATGATAAATTGAAGACCTAGGTCAAACAAGACAAAGCTCTTGTGGGGTAATTTTGAGCACAAGCAACATGTGCACAACATATTTATAGTTTGATTGAAAGCTTGTTATCAGAAATACATATGAACTAATTCACGTTTTCCCAGTTTGAAGCTTTCGTTTCTTTGCATGTTCCTTCTTTGTTTACATTTTTTCCTTTGCAAAAGTTTTTAATAAATGTATTTGTGGCTGCCATAATGATATATTTTGTGACTGTCAACACTATGCCCTTCTGTTCAATCTCTGCTTTTACATATTTCTTTTTCTCTGAATGTTTTCGTTACAAAGGTGATTACAAGATGACGTTGATTGATTACGTTTAAAAATAGTCTTTCGAAATCAACAAAAACAAGTTTTTAGATGACAATATATGTATGCATTACAATATCAAGTACATCAGGTTGAGGATACAGAAGACCTCCTCTGTCAAATTTTTGTATTAGCTCATATTGGCTTTGTGTGACATCATTTCAATATCATGAACTGTCAAGTACAACTTACAGAACACCATTTGTGTTAGCTCATATTGGCTTTGTGGGACATTCATGTCAATATCATCAACTGTCAAGTACAACTTATAGAATACCATTTGTGTTAGCTCATATTGGCTTTATAAGACATTCATGTCAATATCATCAACTGTTAAGTACAACTTACAGAACACCATTTGTGTTAGCTCATATTGGCTTTGTGGGACATTCATGTCAATATCATCAACTGTCAAGTACAACTTACAGAACACCATTTGTGTTAGCTCATATTGGCTTTGTGGGACATTCATGTCAATATCATCAACTGTCAAGTACAACTTACAGAAAGTGCATTAAAGTGCATCAATTCTCCTCTTCAACTGTTTATTCATTATCCACGTTTCAACAGCATCATACATTAAGGACGAATAAAAATTACATTTCTAATGTTGATCTCTAATCCATGTTCTTTACTTCTGGTATTGTCTATATCAATATCCATCAGGTCAATGTGTGATCATATCCCTGAATATTATTTATTTTCTCCACCTCTGATTTTAGTATTTCTGGTCGTTTATTATTATGTACCTGTGGCTTGTGTACTTTGTTTTCATGGAATAGTTTACTGACATATTCTGCCCACTTCTTTTGAAATATCTTCCTCGTGAAATATAATTTGCTATCTCTGCTTTTATTCAAACCGCCCGCTTCCCATTTCTTCATTCACAAAGGTCTACCTTTTTTATTGTGCACAACCATTATCTTACTAACATTTTTCTTAAATACATTTCTCATTTGCCAATCTACACAACCTACACATGTTGTGGGGTGCCCTAAGTCGTCTTCTTAAAAACAAAATAAACAAATGTAGCACACATAAAGCTTGCCCCCTTTACAGAATTGGATCAATTAAATCAATCAAATAAAAAAGGGGAATTGTACCCCAGGCATGGAAAGATGCTGCAATTATACCAGTACCAAAGAAAGAACAAGATAGAACAGATCCAAATGGATACAGGCCCATCAGTCTACTGAGCTGTGTAGGCAAACTGATGGAGCGTATGATAAACATCAGACTGATGTGGCATCTGGAAGAAAAACACATAATAATTCCACAGCAAGCAGGCTTTAGACAGCACAGATCCACTGAGGACCAGATCACTCTCACAGCCCAGGAAATAGAGGATGCCTACCAGGAGAAAAAGCATACAGTAGCGGTTTGGGTAGATTTAGATAAGGCATTCGACAAGATGTGGAAAGAGGCACTTAAAGTCAAACTACAAAGAATTGAAGTTTTTGGGAAAATGTACATATGGATCAGTCACTACCTCAAAAACAGAACAGCCAGAGTTCAAGTACAAGGGCAGATGAGCAAAAGGGTGACACTTGAGCAGATCTTATCCAATCTTTTCGAAGTTGTGTCTCATCCTGGGGCATCACAGTGATAAGACATCGTCAACGACAACTTCGATTAAATGTAGACAAGTCTAAATGATACTAAACGCGTTTAAATTATGAAAACGTTATGGCGATGTAAGAACACAAGATATGAATTAGAAGATCGCAGACAGGAAACTTGTCATGGACGTCTGTTATCTACGTCCCGACTTCTGCACATTGCTGTGCTTAGGCTTGTCATCTATAGTGGGTATAGCCAGTTGCGGCGGAAAGCAAAATAAACCGTGACCTCAATTTCTTTAAGTAATGTAAACATTTTATGTATAAGACAGATTATCCATTTTACACATAAATCTAGCAAGTCAATCAAATGTGCATAAGTTTACAACAGTTTAAAAAAACAAACTATAATGACCAAAATGAAATGAAGAAACAGCAACTGATAGTTACTTAAATATTAGTTACAAGGATCTACCATTAATTGAACACATGGACAATTTACAAAATAATTAGGCCAAAGAACAACATTATATGGAACAAACTCACACGAGAACAGCGGCTGATAAAATATGAATAAATAAAAAGTAAACGAGAAGTTTTAGAACAGCGTTGGTGCAATATAATAGAATGACTACATCCACCAAAAATGCTGAAAATGGAAATATTGTGAGGATCCTTCAACAACTACTTCTCTCTCTCTCTCTCTCTTTCGCCCTCTATCACCCAGGTCATCACCCAGGTGCTAGGTCATCAACCATCACTCGCAAAGTAGCTATGCCTTGTGCAATTTTTTCCACTTCCTTCCAGCTTTTTCCTGTTTTCTTCACTTCCGCATCCAGATTTCGTCTCCATGTCTTCCTATGCCTCGCTTTCCCTACGGGTTCCATGACAGATATTGCCTGCTGATATGGCATGGGGCTTTGTTAATATATGACCCATCCATCTTACCTTTTTTCCTAAGATTTCCTGTTCCAATTTACCTTGTCCCGCTCTCTCCCACAGTCTGTCGTTTGTAACTTTGTCAAACCATTGTATACCAAGAATGTTTCTCAGGCATCTGTTGACAAAACCTTGCAGTCTCATGTCATTACTTTTGGTTATCATCCAGGTTTCCGCTCGATACAGCAGGACTGGCTTCACATTTTAATTTGAAAATCCTTATTTTTGTCTTTCTTCTTATTTCCTTGAAGTTCCATCTTGGTTTCAACATACCGCATGCAACTCTTGCTTTTTGTATTCTTGTTTTTACATCTGCGCCTGTCCCTCCTTTCTTGTTGATGATTCTTCCTAGGTACGCAAATACCTCTACCTCTTCCAGTGGTGTTCATCTTAGCATGATTGGTTCCTTGTTTGCTGTATTTACCCTAATTATTTTTGTCTTTTCCTCATGGATCTTCAAACCGACTTGTTTAGAGGTATAATCCAGTCTATCCAGTTTTCTTTGCATTTGGCTTTGGGACAGAAGGGCTATATGATCCGCAAAATCCAGGTCCTCCAGCTGTTTATTCAAGGTCCACTGGATTCCATTTCTCTCATCTGTTGTTACTTTCATAATCCAGTCCACTGCCAGGATGAACAGGAAAGGCGACAGTAGGCAACCCTGCCGTACACCTCATTTAATTATGAATGGCTCTTTGTCCCGAGTGTACAACTCATTGCATACTTTCATATACTTTCTGTCTAATTATATTTGTGAGCTTTTATGGAATTTCATAGTGCTTCAGTAGTTTCCAGAGTATATCTCTGTTCAAACTGTCGTAAGCTTTGTCATAATCAACGAAAGTGATATACAAACTCGAATTCCATTCCAATAACTGACTACAACCACAGCTATATCTTTGCTAGCTGTGTTTTTATGGACATTTAAATATTGACTATATTTTGTTTAAAATGTTGGTACTACAAACTATAATAACCCCGGAACAGTGTCATATATCTTGATTCTATTACCTTCCAATTCTTCATGGACAGTGCCATCACATGTTAACATTGAAACAGATTCATTTTCAGAATCGTCACAGTCATTCATAAGATCGTGTAATTACAGTCAGTACCGTATCTTTATTTCTGACCGAGTGGGCGTGGTCAGTGAACTAAAAAAAAAGTATAGTTGATGTTCAGTTTACCAGAACTTACACCACTAACCCACGTGGCAATGAATAATAAATTGTTACATATCTCAACATCTGCTCCCTTGATAATCCTATTACCATAAAATTGACGTTTCCTATTACCATAAAATTGACGTTTCCTATTACCATAAAATTGACGTTTCCTATAAATAACCCTTCTCATCCTCGCATCACAAGACATGACTGTATTTCTCAAAATTCCTACAAAGCTGCTTTTCTTTGAAAATTGCAATTTGTATCAAAACTAAATTGTGGCTCAAATATCCCGCTACATGCATTATATAGGAAGTACTCGTGATATTATATTTGTTAAAAGAGAGCTTAAACCCCTAAGTGTTTGATTTGATAACTAAATTCTAGGGGAGTTATAATTTTAAACTAATAAATGGCAGCCATTTTGAATATTTATTTCAATTTTTGGGACTGACCCCAGGACTGTTTGACAATCCATATCTTAATAACTGCCGATCTTATACATAACATTCAAGCTGTACTTGGAAGAAAATTGATTATACTTTAACATCAGCCTAACTAAATTTAACTACAGAAAAATGAGTTTTTTATCGAATTTACAGGCGACACTTTCCCCTCAACATTTCAATAGTCTATGTGAACGTCTCCCTGAGCTTGAAGCAAACCTTGATTTTGATTCCCCGATTGTGAAACTAGGGCACCTCGATAATCACAAAAACACGATCTACACGTACTTAAACAGTAAGCTACGGACAATAAACAATCACAACAGAATAACCTTGGAAACGGTAGGAAAATCGTTACGAGCCAGAGAAATGACATGCGGTGGTACGCAATTTCAAAAGTTCTAGAACGTTTTGAACATACATACCTAGAACAATTGCTTGAACTGAGAGTGGACGCGGGAACGCATCCGTACCCACTAAAAAAATAGGAAGCATTATCTAGAATCTCATTATGGTATCTGGTGTGATAATGTGTGTAAGGAGAACTGGTCGCTGCAGAGTGGAATATCGACTATGTTGAAGATCAAACATACGACACACATACATGAGTCTCAATAAAGAAAAAAAGTCGACAATACAGAAAGTGGATGTAGTCAGTGAATGCAGGAAACACCAGACAAGCAGAATGACAGTTTGTTATCCCCAAGATCTTTTAGAGTGAAACGACACGATAGCGATAGCAATCAGAAAGAGGTTCATTTATTTTGATATATGAAAGATGGTTGTTAGAGCGAGCAAAGACTGGTTAGCTTGTATGTTTATTTGTATTCTTTGGCTGATATGTTGTTGTTGTTGCTGTTATATGTTGCTGAAAAGAGCGTTAGGTGGCGGATTGCAGTAAAGTACCACCCGTGTCTTTACTGTTTCCCGGGTTGGCAGATATAACAGAGGGAATTTCACACCTGGCAGAATCTACCAACCTGGACAGGTGTGCGCAGGTAAGGGTCACTGATACCTATGTCCTCAAGGTTCGGGGTTTTTTGTCGATCTATGCACAAATGACTACATAGAAACATCGATACATTGATGAACTCTTTACTGTGATACAATAATGAGAATTGCCATATTATGGAGCCCAGAGTGAAGGTGAAACATATGCCGCCAAGACAACTTGATGGAGAATCATAGGAATTTAAATTATGAACCAGCGCTGGGGCACCGTACAAAATATTGGATGCAGGCCAAGCAAAGTAGATGGTTTTTGTTGATAGACGCCATTCGCCTAATGAACACTGACCGCATTGTCAGTCATTGGTTGAAATTCCCAGAAGAAGAGCCACTTCATAGTATGCCCTAATATTATTCAGTATTTTCAGTCATTTCCTAGAGATTATGTTCCGTGATCCCTCGTCAAGTAACAGAATGCGCGAGACTTACCTCAGGCATTCTCTGATAAATGTCTGAAGGGAGTATTTGTTAGCGTTTTCTGTTAGCAGCGCTTTTTTGTCTACACGAAAAGGTGGATCAACTGTGTTTTTTTTTTAAATGTAAAGAATTTAAATCTTAGTCTTAGTTGACCTGTACTTTTAGAGGAGTATAAGCCCCTGTGCAGGTCCCATCTCTGATATGAGCTAGATGTAGTCAGGAGGAGGATCTCCTGCTTAGCGGGCTAGGTTCGAGCAGCTTATTACTCCACTATCAAGGGTGGTTAACTGATGTGTGAGTCCGTCTTAATAAACTCATACACTAGAACAAAGAAGGCCCGCAGCCTGTTAGGCACCATCTATGCTGCTCTTAACAAACCACCTAACATATGACATGTCATACAGTTAATCGCCTCTTACGACATGCTCTCTGTGGGGCTGTAGTGCTATTCTTGTCCTTGTCATACACAGAGACCCCGACAAACCATTCAGGATGAAGAATTAAATATTATAACGAAACGTATACAATTTTCAAAAGTAAAGCTAATTAATTTTAAATGCAGGAACACTGCATATCCAAGCGTATTCCCAGAAAAAGGTGAGAACACTTCATATCCACGCGTATTCCCAGAAAAAAATGTGAGAGTACTGCACATCCCCGCAAATCCCTGAAAAAAGCTGTACGTCTCAGTGTCATGCTAAAGTTAGATTTTCTTAACAATATTTGGTAAATTTCAACTAATTCTTATAATCACATATTTGAACCCGCAACATTTGTTAAACCCCCCGCCCCTAACCAAGTAATATGCACAATATGTCCCTGCACTTATGCAATCTGTCATATTACCGACTTATATAATTGGTGTCTGTGCGAATATACATATACACGTACGCGCGCACACACACAGAAACACACACATACACACGTGCGCACGCACACACACACACATAAATACACACACACACGTGCGCACGCACACACACACACACATTCACACACACAGAAACACACACATTCACACACACACGTGCGCACGAAGAGGCAGAAAGAAATTTTCCAGTCTTGATAAGAACGAATAATTTCAAAATTAGGTCGTGACGACGCCTGGTAGCGTCTCTCAATCGATGGAAACGACTCTTGTCAACTGGAAATCTCTAATTTTCTTCTATTCCACAACTCTTTCCTATCCTCTCGTCTTCCACATTTTGTCAAATAAATTTAGCTTGCGTGCGCTGTCACCAGACGTGGAGACAAGCTTGGGATTCTGGCGCGCCACAGACGAGAAAAGAAGAGTTCATACTAACTGCCACATACTGTTGTTCTAGCCGTTGAGTAAGAACGAAGCAGACATTATAAAGATACTTGCAACCGTGCACGACAATAATGATTCATTTTTGAACTGAGAGCAAATGATGTGAGCTTACGTGAAAATAAAAACAACATTCGCAGGTAAGAAAATGGACTGAAGTGATAATAGTTTATAAAATATTTAAGTTTTCATTCACGTAATGTTGTTTTCATGAAATTGTGACGTTGTATATGTGAGTTTCCCGTGTGAATTTCTGGACCCTTCACTTCAAATAGGAATAGGCTACTGCCGTGAATGTCGTCAACTGTGACTAGGGAGGGTCGTGCAGGGTCTGACAACCTCATAAAAAATGAACTTATACAGAAACATCTACCCATGGTGAGGGAAATTAGTTATCATTGACATAGAATCCGGTTTAAAATGATGGGGGCCCATACTGTTATTGGAATGGAAAAAAAGTTATAATGTTGAAAATATGGGAATATTATTGTAGGTGCGCAAGTAAACTTAGTTGTTGATTAAGCTATAGGTGCTGAGTTATTATCTCCTGACAATGTTTCTTTGGTAGCGTGTTAATGGCTCTCCTTACATCCTGTGGCGACTGCTAGAAAGAAATCAGTAGAAGAATAGCCATGGCAATATAGAGACTGAAAAGCCTGAAGAAATTTTGGCAGAACAACAACAAAACGACAATAGTAAAAGTTTTGAGAGCATGTGTTTTCCTGTGCGAGCGTATGGCTGCGAATCATGGACGATTACCAAAACTTCTAGACAAAGAATCGAATCCTTCGAGTCAAAATGTTACAGAAAGATCCTCAGAATACCCTGGACAAAGAAAAAGACAAATGTAGACATTCGGCAAGATTTGAGCAAAGAGGAGAACTGGTTTATCAATTTCACCATGGCCACGAAATGTAAATACTTCGGTCACATCAAGAGACACTACTGTCTTGAGAGAACAGTGATGTAAGGTATGGTGCCAAGCAAAAGAGACAGAAGTAGACGAAGAAGACGATGGCACAAAGATATCCAGGAATGCCTGGGTATGACTGGGGCGGATGCTGGAGTTTTGACAAGGGAAAGAGTTTCTATCAGACAGACTGTGATGGGAGCGACGTTCTATAAAGGACATGCTTCATGATGATATATATATATATATATATATATATATATATACCTCTTTCTGCGGCTCGACCGGGTCGGGCTGCGGCGCGAGTCCCAGGTCCCAACCATATCGTTGCCTCCCGAAGCAGTGGTGCTGAGGTTCAGGGCGGGATTCCGGCTTAGAGGCGTTCGGCCGTAATCCCTCAGATGGTAGCCTCGCACCATTAGCTTATCAGCCAGGCACGTGGACCAAGTGTCTGAGATCTGCGATTCCTCTAGGATTGAGCAGAATTACAGATAACGCCCTGTCATTAGTAGGGTAAAACTGACCTGTCTTCCGAGGGTCTAATACCAGCACCCGTTCACTTTTAGACCCAACGATTTTATGCTAACTTAATATGTATCAGCACTTTTATTTCTAATCAAGGCATTAGCCATTAAGAACGAATGCCTTTCAAACTCTCAGTTTTATGTGTCTTTCCCACATTCAGTCCTCTCATTCTTCTACAAGTTTGACATGAGCATTTCACACCAAAATGTCCTTTTTGGTAGATCGTCATGTCACTTTCCCATTATAACATTCGTTAATCTGTATTTGTATATCTTGTTCCTTTCATTTATATTGCCATTAAAGGACCACTTTAAATGTGTTCTTATATTTCCCTTAAAAGTGTCGCATCAAATATCACAGATACTCAGTTCTTGGGAGAAAAAAAACACACTAATCTATATCATGTTTGCTTCTTGTTGATGACTCCTTATAATGATGGTCTTCTGTTTGACTGAATTTGTAGATGTTCTCTGTCTCTTTCACACTCATTGACACGCACTCTCGCATGCACACTTTTATGCACTCGCTCGTACACATTCTCGCATGTACACTTTCACGCACTCACTCGCACACATTCTCGCATGTACAATTCCCGAACTCGCAAACACTCTCGCATGTACACTTTCCCGCACTCACTCACACACACTCTAGTATGTACACTTTCGCGAACTCGCACACACTCTCGCACGTACACTTTCACGCACACACTCTGGCAGGCACGATTTCATGAACGGTTCCACACCTTCAAGAAGTACACAACGGATTTATTTTATATCAATGTCTACAGTTTGTGACAGGTATTCTTGTCGGAATGACACTTGCCTTCCTGTCTGCCTTCTTGTCTGTCTCTATTTCTGTCTGTCTGCATGTCTACCTGCCTGTGCGCATGCCTGTCTATCTATATATGTCTCTCTGTATACCTATATGTACGTATGCAAGCGTGCCTGTTTACATGTATGCGTTCCTGCATATAAATTTGCATGATTGTCTGGCTGTCTACATGTCTGCCTGGCTGTATGCCTGTCTGTCTATCGAAACACAAGCATGTCATATACTGAGAAATGATCCCACTTATTTGGACAGCAATGCGCTGGAGTGAGTGGGATTGCGTCTCTTGGGACCTTGGCTATATTCTCGGAATTAATGGTGTCATGATGACAAAATATTGAATACTATCAGAACATTTCATTGGACTAGAATACGATAAACCTATTAATTAAGTAAAGCTTGCGTTAAAGAGACAAATTGTAGTACCAAAGTTGTAATAGCTAGAATAAATGTTACCCATTAGTGGCGTACTAGTATTTGACGGAAAACTACAAAGCGAACGCCGAACTGGTGGTTCAAAGAACACGTCGTACTTCGAAACAGAATCTTATCCATCAAAATGAATTACGCAGATGGAAACAAGTGACCAATGTACAAAAAATTGCCAACCAGAGCACTAAACGCGGCTACTGTAGAATTTTCTTTAACCCTTTACAGTCTGGCCTAATTAATTAGATTAGTGTCTTAAGGAATTACTCTAATCAAATAGCCAGGACTGTAGAGGTTTCAGACTCAAATCTAGTCAATTAGAACATAATGTAAAGGGTTAAGACACACATCTAAGCAATTTGAAGGAATAGTAAGCAGTTAAGAAAGACCTCATCAGTTAAGCCGTACTGTAAAGAGTTGAATGAGCAAAATTGATAAAAGCAATTTTGGGATTTACATGTAATTTTAGGAAGACAATTGTAAAGATAACTATGCAACCCGCACTTCCATGCCA
The DNA here is from genome assembly GCA_036924085.1 of Ariolimax columbianus. Taxonomy (NCBI): domain Eukaryota; kingdom Metazoa; phylum Mollusca; class Gastropoda; order Stylommatophora; family Arionidae; genus Ariolimax; species Ariolimax columbianus. Next base: position 20,101,062 of record JAVGWX010000004.1, on the reverse strand, counting down.
ATAATTAAACTTCCTTATGATATTGTACTTTTCCATGATATTTTAGGAACGGACGTCACAGCACTACGGGAGGATCTACAGGTGTTGTCTATCTCAAACATGGCGAAGGGTGTTGGTACTAATGGTCTCTGTAGCTTGCTGATTTTACACATCCCTGCTCCGCCATTTCAGGTGCCTCTCGTATTAGATCCACTTTTAATTGCAACATTTTCCAATCTGAGGATTATCAGTAAATTGATTGTAGCAGCATCTGCTGTAATTTGAACATTTTTAGGTATATACAGGGATGGCGAATAATGGTCGACTATCCGTTAAGTCATCACGCTATGCGCAGGCTAGAACCTCCCCCCCTCCCCCCCCACCCCGACCCCTTAAAACAGAACAAGAATCTATGTGCCGTTGGAACCCATGTATCAGTTCAGACTAACATCATAACCGTGTATAAACCTACAGTTATTTATGTTTCTATCAGACTGACACATATCCGCTCTCTTTGCTATCTTGCTAAATCTTTTGTTATCGATTTCCATCTCCAATGATGCAACTCAATCTTTGCAGGAAGTTAAAAAGTGTGAATTTTTAAGACGAAAAGCCTCAATGGTATGCATTGTCTATCAATAATTTGTGAAGTGGCCAGAGTAACTGTTGACTCAGAATTGATGAGAAAGTTCCACCCGTCGAACCAAACTCTATCAACATTTTCTCCGTGATGGTCACAACTCTCAGGCAGAGGCGCAACGACAATCTTTATGCACGAGAAATGTGCCGGTGACATAAAGTGGGCACGTTTATGTAGTGATTTGAAGATTGAACAAAAAAAAACAAAAAAAAACTTAAAATGTAATCTTTTTTCATAAAAAAAATTAATTAAAATAAGATATTTATATATATATATATATATATATATATATATATATATATATATATATATATATATATATATATATATATATATATATATATTTAAATATATATGGTCGCTCAAATTAAACCAGACCTTTCTTTTGTACGAACATTGTTTTTCAAGTAGTTAAAATACCATTTATTTGTTGATATAATCTCCTAAACCGTTTTTGCACTTATCCCAACGTTTAAGTGATGCTTGAAAAGCTTCAGTGAAGAAAGATTTGTCAGTATATCTGAACTAATCCATAACAGCCTGTTTCACTTTGTCATTAGTGCTGAAATACTGACCTCCCAGGAATTCTTGTAGGGTTCCAAACAGGTGGAAATCACCTGTATCGAGGTCTGGGCTGTAAGGTAGTTGTGACAATACCTCGTAGCCGAGTTGCTGCAGATTGCACATAGTGCTGTGGGCCGTATGTGATCGAGTGTTATCTTGCAGGAGCAGGATTCCATTTGTGATCAAACTAGGCCGTTTTTTCCGAAGACGGTTATGCACATCACTCAAAATGCGTTTGTACTGTTCGATGTTGATAGTGACAACACGGGATAGAAAATCAACATGAGCGATGCCAAGTTTGTCTCAGAAAACACTCGCTATCACTTTACCTGCAGTTGCAATTGTCCGAATTTTTTTTGGTGGTGGGGATTTCATATGCTTCCACTGCTTGGATGTTGGTTTCGATTCAGGAGTATAATGATGCACCCAGGTTTCGTCACATGTAATGATGCGCCCAGGTTTCATCACATGTAATGATGCGCCCAGGTTTCGTCACATGTAATGAAATGATACATGCCCTTCCGTGTCAAAGCGTTCCTGCAATTCAGTGCAGGCTTGAACTCTTCTCAGCCGGTCAAAAGTGTAAAACTGTCTTAACACCAAAGGTACAGTAACCTTTCGAAAATGAAAATACTATGAATAATAGTGTTCCACTTTCCCAGAGAAAGACTTTTTCTAGGATAAGACGTTCTACAATCTGGATATTCACAAGAATGACTGGTGAGTTGAGAACCAACACGGCCCGGATCATCATCCACGAATGTACGGTCTTCTTTAAAACATTTACACCATTCAAATGTCTTACTGCAGATGAGTGTATCTTCATCGTATTGTGATTGCAGACTTCTGTAAATTTTCGCAGGTTCGACGATTTATTTCACAATAACCTTCAACACAACACGCTGTTTCATGTAAGCACTAAGTGTTGTCCGCCATTTTTATTTATCTGTCACGTTACTGGCCCACGGCAAGTGGGTCACCTTGCAGAAATAGGACACTAGTGCCCTAACTAATGATAATAGTTCCAGCAGGATATAACCCATTCAGGTAGAACTAGAAAATAAAGTCCCGGTTGAATTTGAAATATATAAATATATAAGGTTAGCGAAGTTGAAGCTGCCCAGCCCGGCTTTTTCCGTCTAGTGATATCAGGTTTTATGTTGTTCTGCATGTTGAGGAGCCTTCCTAGATTGACATTTTCATCAGCGTTTGTGACAGTTCCAGCTGGAGCATGGGCGGCTAGTGCAGGGGAGATTGGGATGGCGACTGTAAATGTACAGATCTCCTGAGTATAAGTGGTCTAATTATATGTAAATGCATAAGATCTACTGAGTACGTAATCCGATCATGAGGACGAGTTTGTGATTGTGTGTTGAGGGTGCAGAAGAAAGACGACGAGCTAACTGGGGCCATTAAGTTGTGGTTAGAATATTTCTTGAGGTTGGGAAGTTTTATTATTGCAGGTAAAGACTTAAAACCTTGGTTTGTGGGTAGTTACAGAAGTGATACCGACAGCAATTGCTTATATCTTCTGTTGCAGCTATATATATATATAATGATTATTTAGTTTAGAAGTTCTTTGCTTTTTATTGATATTGTGCAACGATTATTCTTGCAATAAATGATATTGTTTTGTTTTATGGTCAGAATAGTGTTTACTGTGTTGTGATGTGTTGAAGTCGTGTTGTGGTGTAGATATATGGTGTACCTCTTAATATAAGTAAACTACTCAACTTGAAAGCCTACGCTGCCACGCGTCATCAAGAGTATGGAGTTGGGCTCTGCGAAACGGCTGCACAAAGCTCTGGTTTATCCCTAGGTTCATAGCTAGACCTGATTTAATGCCTTCCGTGCCTAGTGACCGCAGCATCTCTGTCGTTTTTCTGTGATGAGGACGATGTCGTCTGCGAATCTGAGGTGGTTTAGTCTTCCATCGATTTTGAGGCCATAGTTGTCCCAGTCGTAGTGCCTCATCATCGACTCCAGGCATGCAGAGAAAAGGTTCGGTGAGATAGGGTCTCCTTGCCATATTCCCTTCTCGATCGCGATGGTGATGGGTTGAGTGAATGGACTGATGGCGGTGGTGCATCCTTTTTAGCATTTCTTGAGTGTTTCTATGTAGTGGATGTCTATTCCTTGCTCACCCAGCGCTTTCCATACGATTTCTGTTTCTACCGAGTCAAATGTTTTTAGGATTTCTTGAGTATTTCTATGTAGCGGATGTCTATTCCTTGCTCGCCCAGCGCTTTCCATTCGATTTCTGTTTCTACCGAGTCAAATGTTGTTAGCATTTCTTGAGTATTTCTATGTAGTGGTTGTCTTTTCCTTGCTCGCACAGCGCTTTCCATACGATTTCTGTTTCTACCGAGTCAAATGCCTTTTTGTAGTCAATAAATGTGAGTACCATCGGTGTGCGGTGCTCTCGTACCTTCTTGATCAAATTGCATCAAGTTGTTAGGGGATCTAGTGTACTGTATGTTTGTTTGAATCCTTCTCGGTCATATTGTAGCCCGTTGTTAAGTGATCTAGTGTACTGTATGTTCGTCTGAATCCAGCTTGCTCGGTAGGTTGTGCCTCCTCGATGGTCTTGCTCACCGCCAGGTTCAGGACGGGCTAGATCACTGGGTAACCTCCCAGACAGGCCGAGTATATTTCAAAAACCAAGCAAAACCAGATCCCCAGGACCCAGCCAAGAAACTGAAACGAAGAGAGCATAGTTTGATCTTCGAGCTGAGAACAGGTCATGCTCTTCCCAACAAACATCTGAATAGATTAGAACCACTACGTGAACCAAACTACATATTCTGTCATGACCACGAGGAGTCAGTCGAGCACCTCCTGACTTTGTGCCCAAGGCTAGCCGATCTGCGGAACCTGCTATTACCACCACACCTCACCATACTCAAAACTCTCTACATTTCACTACAACAATTGAGGAGGACGTGCGCTTTTGTTAGGGAGGCATTGGGCTGTCAAGAACGGCAAGCTCACAGCTAAAGTGATTACTTCATCCTCATCATCATCCTCCAGTCCCTTTCATGCCCATTCAACTCGTCCATCCCCCAGTCCATTTCCTGCCCCTTCAACCCGTCCATCCCCCAGCCCATTTCCTGCCCCTTCAACCCGTCCATCCCCCAACCCATTTCCTGCCCCTTCAACCCGTCCACCCCCAGCCCATTTCCTGCCCCTTCAACCCGTCCATCCCCCAGTTCATTTTCTGCCCCTTCAACTCGTCCATCCCCGTACATTTCCTGCCCCGTCAAACGGTCCTTCCCCAAGTCCATCTCCCAGTCTACTTCCTTCCCCTTCAACCCGTCAATCCCCGAATCCATTTCCTACGCATTCTTCTTCTTCTTCTTCTTCTTCTTCTTCTTCTTCTTCTTCTTCTTCTTCTTCTTCTTCTTCTTCTTCTTCTTCTTCTTCTTCTTCTTCGTATTCTGTCAAACTTCAACCTGTATTTGTTCGAAGAAAGCAGCGGTCATCCTGAAGCTGTCGACACTGCCATAGAGCTTGTCTAGTGTTGCCATTGATGATGGCCACATGTGCTTTCTCTGGTCCTCGTGTATCGGGCAGTTTTGTAGCAGATGTTCAGCGGTAATTTTTCCGGTACCACAAGTGCATTCGTCAGTGCAACCTATCTTCAGTTTATTGAATAGGTGGTACCTCAGTCTGTTGCGGCCTGTGCGGAGTCTGAAGACCACGACCTGCTCTCTTCTGTTCAACTGGTAATAGGCATCATTTTGTGTGTAGCCAGTATGTTCTGATAAGCCTTTTGGACTCTTCGTAAGTCACACTAGAATTTAGTTGTGGTAATCTTGCACATTCTTTTGCCAGTCTGTCTGCCTCCTCGTTGCCTTGGATGTTACAGTGGGATGGAACCAACTGTACCACTATTCTTTTTGGTGAGGACTGCTGGCAAAGTTGACAGAGTATTGCTCTTAAATCATTAAGTTCAGTATTTTTCTGGCTTTTTAGTGCTGGTATAACGACAAAGGCATCTGTAAACAGGACTATCTGGCTTTAATTTCTTCCGCCTGTGAGCATTGCTTCTACTGCAGCCCTCAGTGCCTGTGCCTCCGCTCTGAAATTGCTTGAGAATTTTCCAGTTGCTACTGACAGTGTTATTTTTCTACCATTTCGTAGGCTCAAGAATACCCCTGCCCCTCCGTTCTGTGTTGTGTTTGTTACACAACCGTCGGTGTATGCATGGGTACAGTCCATACTTGGGTAGTTTTCCGTTATATACCTCAGTGTTATGTCTCTTCTTTCTTTTTCAGTCTGGCTGTTCTTGTTTCCAATACCTGGTATATTTTCTACCACCCCCGGAATGATATGCTGCTTCCAAGTGGGTTTGCGAACAGTAGGGATGGGTTTTGGTATTGTTACGGTGTTCATAGGGTCTTCGCTCAACTTTGCTTTGGCTATTTCTACAAAGTTTCTCCGCTTTAGCTTCCCATTTCCAAATATATTTAGTCTCTGATGCATTGGATGGTCTGTCATTCTTCTGAGCTTGCTGCTGGGCTCTGCAGTTTCTTCTGTCGGTCATGGATTGCAAATTTGTAATCTTTTCAAGCTCTACAATTGGCGTTGACTGCATGCCTCCTGTTATAACTCTCATTGCTTGGTTTTGAAGTTTGCTAATTTTATCAAAGTTCGCCTTTGCTGCTATTGTCCATGCCGCGATGCCATACTCGAGAACTGGTCTCACTCTTTCAGTGTACAGTTTCTTTAGTATTCTTTCGTCTGCTGCCCAGCTTGTGCCAACAAGTTTCCTCATGATTGCCATTCTTTGTCTGGCTCTCATTCGGTGTTTCTCGATCTGACTTTTCCATGTCATGCGCCGATCAAATGGGACTCCCAAGTAGTTTGGGTTATCGTTTGGCCGCATATATTTGCCGTTAAGACTTATTTTGGTGTTCTGTGGTTTATTTGAAAGCGAGAATATCGTACACGTTGTTTTTTTCCTCGTTTTTTTTACCAGCCATGGGCTTACTCTTCCAGCGATGTTAGGGCCTGCTGCATCCGATTGCTTGTTACGGTGAGATTTTTTTCAGAGGTCCCCATATCGTCTGCAAACATGGAGCTGTGGACTCTTCTTGGTATATTCTCTGTGATGTTGTTTATATTTACCAGGAAAAGTGTGGGTGACAGTACCCCCCCCCCCCCCCCCCCTGGGGTACTCCTTGCTCCAGTGTCACTTTTGTGCTCATCTGCCCTTGTACTTGAACTCTGGCGGTTCTGTTTTCGAGGTAGTGACTGATCCATCTGTACATTTTCCCACATACTTCACTTCTTCGTAACGACTTTAAGTCCCTCTTTCCACAACTTGTCCAATGCGTTCTCTAGATCCACCAAAACCGGTACTGTATACTTTTTCTCTTGGTAAGCATCCTCTATTTCCTGTGCTATGAGAGTGATCTGGTCCTCAGTTGATCTGTGTTGTCTAATTCCTGCTTGCTGTGGAATTAATATGTGTTTTTCTTCCAGGTGCCACATCAGTCTGGTGTTTATCATATGCTCCATCAGTTTGTCTACACAGCTCAGTAGACTGATGGGCCTGTAACCATTTGAATCTGTTCTATCTTTTTCTTTCTTTGGTACTGGTACAAGTACTGCATCTTTCCATGCTTGATGTACTATACCCCTTTTCCAGCTTTGGTTCAGGACTGATAGTAACTTCCTCTTTGCTGTTTGGCCCAGCCCCATCAGCATTTCGTTTGTTACCCCATCTTTTCCTGGCGATTTTTTTTCTTTAAAGTTCTCATGGCCTCATCCATTTCATTCATTGTTAGTTTTGCCATCATGTGCTCCTCTGGTGCCATCTTGATGTTGTCGTGGCTCATTTGTTCTTCACTAATGTCTGTATGCCTGTCTGTAGGGACATCAATGTGGTTTGCTCTGGCATAATGTTCTATAAAGGCGTTTGCTGTTTTTTTTCTAGTAAGCATGTTGTCGACCTGCTTGATTGTAATTTGTTTATTTGATGGTGTTTCGTCATTCATGGCTCTGACTAAATTCCATAGTTTGTTCTCTTCTTAATCTAAATTGAGGCTTTCTGTTTTGTTTTTCCATCTGTCTCTTGTTATTTGGTTTAGTGTTCTTTTGTATTTCGCCGTGATGGCCTTGAGGGCGATATTTGCCTCCATAGATTGTTCTCTCTCTGCCATGTTCCTAGCATTTGAGACTTCGTCTTCCGCTTTCTGCAAATTCATCATTCCAATATGGCTTGTAGTTTTTCCTTGCCCCTCTTGGGATGGTTTCGGCGGCTGCTTGCATTATTGCTTTACTTAGGCTTTCCACCATCGGTTTCATATTGTTATTTCGTATGTTGATAGTTTCACACAGTCCATCTGTCAGCATTGCAAATCTGTCCCAGTCGCCTCGCTTATAGTTCCAACATGGGAGCGGTTTATATTTCCTGTGGGCTTACTTCCATATCAATTTCTAGCCTAATTGGCCTGTGGTCGCTACCTGCCAATTGGTTGAGCACCTGGCGGTCTATTTTGTGGTGAATATCCCCCGTGGAAAAGGCCGTCTGGAGTAGAGGTGGTATGCCATGTTCTAGAATAGAAGATAGGACTGTCCTCCGGCCTATTGATAAGATAGAGATTTGTGTCTATTTCTCAGTCTTCCACTTCATCACCTCTGGTGTCTGTGTCCGAATATGCCCATCGTTCCGAGTGGCTGTTGAAGTCTCCATCCACTAGGCAGCTGGAGTCCTTGATTTCCATACTCGAGAGCGACAGGTCTTTGTTGGGTGGGCCATCCAGGTTGAAGATGCGGATCTTCGTTTCGTGTGTCATTATGTCGACCTACAATTTCTGCTTGCTACCCATTCAACCTGTCCATCCCCCAGTCTACTTCCTTCCCCTTCAACCTGTCCATCCCCCAGTCTACTTCCTTCCCCTTCAACCCGTCCATCCCCCAGTCTACTTCCTTCCCCTTCAACCCGTCCATCCCCCAGTCTACTTCCTGCCCCTTCAACCTGTCCATCTCCCAGTCTACTTCCTTCATCTTCAACCTGTCCATCCCCCAGTCTACTTCCTTCCCCTTCAACCCGTCCATCCCCCAGTCTACTTCCTTCCCCTTCAACCTGTCCATCCCCCAGTCTACTTCCTTCCCCTTCAACCTGTCCATCCCCCAGTCTACTTCCTTCCCCTTCAACCCGTCCACCCCCAGTCTACTTCCTTCCCCTTCAACCCGTCCATCCCCCAGTCTACTTCCTTCCCCTTCAACCCGTCCACCCCCAGTCTACTTCCTTCCCCTTCAACCCGTCCATCCCCCAGTCTACTTCCTTTCCCTTCAACCAGCCCCTCCTGCAGTCTATTTCATACCGCCCTAAACCGCCACCCTCCTGCCTATGCCACCCCACTCCTTTTTGTTACCCATCCCCATCTAATGACATTTCGACGAACTAAATCTATCGTAATTTTATAAGCAATTCATGTTTCCATTTTAGTTTTAAAACAAATAAAACTAATAAGTATGTCAAGCTCACTGTTTGGTGAAGATGTAACAGGCATTAAACTTACTATTTGCGTTCAATGATCGTGTGAAAGGACACAGCTTTGTTACACTTACGCTTTCATCGAAACGGGTTTGATGATTTCATTACCCATTCTAACCGCAGCCATTGTTGCCAGTTTATATTCTGAAAAACTCTTAGGCCTTTTCTGTCCACGTTTATGTATTTCTCTAATATCTTGATTTCTAGCTCTGTCGAAAGTATTTGTATAATCGATGAAGCGTAGATTCAAACTTTTCTGTATCTCCAGTGATCATTCTATTTCCTATTTTACTTTATATTTTGCGTTATTCGCCTTTTATCCAACTACCAAAGCACAAAGTCAGCGCCTTGGACATAGCACTGTCATAATGATGAGCTTATATATATCCTGGGCACACCGGTAAACAATTATGTCCTGGGATGCCAGACATCATAGCTACGTCACTGCCAACCTCATATTTGATTGTCTGTCAAACATTATTGAGCACACCCTGAAGCAGTAATAGACTCATACTGTCTCTATTTCGGAAATTGATTGTAATAATATAACAAGAATGAAATAACGCATTCAAAAGTTTGCCTGCAGCTAAGGGTCGAGATCATGATAACCGTTTCACTGGGAAAGCTGTTGTTGATTTTCTTAATACGTGAATACATGAACACATTGATACTTCATCACGATATTCTGATCAATACTTGCCGAAATCGACAGAAAAATGGACTGCCGCAAGCTCTTCACTGATAGGAGTATGCATCATCGCAGTTAGTTTGATGGCTGAAATAATTTTTTAAAAATAAAATTAAATTATTTAATAGAAGTAAAGACACACATTCACACACATATACAAACCCACGTACATACATATACACGCAGTCGCACACACACAAACACACGCACGCACACACACACACTATCTCTCTCTCTCTCTCTCTCTCTCTCTCACACACACAAATATGACTGCAGGTCTTGGATATATGGTTACATTTACTTGTCGCTTTTGTTGTTTGTTTTTCAATTTGTGGTTTAGCATTTCATCAGAAGTCTACACATTTATATAATGTTGTTTTCCATGCAGCTCTATCCTCAGCCATCTTCCCGCACTTTTTCAAGTTTATGGAAAAGTATTTTATTAAGATCTTCATACATCTATGTTTCTTAACATTAGTCTACCTACATGTCTCTTCTTCCCCGAAAATTGGCATAAAAGCACCTGTTTTGGTATGGAGAGTTTCCATTCTTCTCATGTCCCAGTTATCTCAGTCTTCTAATACTGAGTGTGCCCGTGATAGATTGTAGCTTGGTTCGATGCAATACCTTTAATAATTAATAATAACACTCATAATTAGGGACTGCCGGGTTAGACTTACTATGCACTACAAGTCATCAGCCAAGAGAAGATCTATGAGAAGTTCTGTTGTTTTTGTCTTGGCTCTCATGCGAGCTGCGTGAAAAAGGGAACCATAAGATCTAGTGTGAATGAAGCCACTACCAACTGTAGCATCAAGGACGGCATAGTTCAGCAACAGTGCAAAGATAATACGAAAGAGGATGGGACCACGGTCATAGACCTGCTTAACTCCAATCCTAACCTCAAAGCTGTCAGATGTACTGTAATCGAATTGCACCCTGGCTCTCATGTGCTCATGAAACGAGACAATGAGGAGTTTGAGAAGTTTTGAGAGGCAGCCAATGTACTTAAAAACCTTATATAATCCAGATCTGCAGAGTGTGTCAAACGTCTTGGTGAGGTCAACGAACTCGATAAAAAGGGATCATTTCTGCTATCTGCATTTATCTTGGAGTTGCCGGAGAGGGAAAATCATGTCCGTTGTTGACGGCCCAGCTCTGAAACCACACTGTGGATCCGGAAGGACATGTTCTGCAAGTTTCAGTAGTCGCTTCAATGACACATGCAAACGTTCAGAATGGAGATGCCTCTATCGTTGTTGCAATCTCCGTTATCCCATTTTTTCTTGTAGAGTGTCATTTTATCATAGCATCCCAGATGTCATTGACAGCTTTGCTATCATGCCAACGCTATATAAGAAGATTGTTGAGGTGAGGCAAGAGAATATATATATTTTCCTTGAAGACTTCCGAAGGAATGATGTTTTTCAATGACGTTTTGCCATTATAAAGTCTAGTTATGGCATTGGAGAATTCCAACACAGTAGGTTCATTATCCAGTTAGATCATTTCCGAAATTTAGGCATGCTCAGGCCTAAGAAAGGATCAGCTGGTTATATATATATATATATATATATATATATATATATATATATATATATATATAAATATATATATATAGTATATACAAATTAGATATGTATTTATTTATTTATTGCATCGTTACGGAAGATAATTAAAATACCAGACAACAGATTATATCAACCACAAATTTCCACCAACAGCCTGGACGCACGCCTATACTAGCTAAAGAATACCACTGGAAACGGGGAAGGAGGCATCACTATAAAACTAAAAAGCAAAGTATATTCAGCAGCATTTGCCACTGGGAGACGCTGCAGAAATTTCAGTGCCGAAGCCAGTGCCCTGAGACAAGCAGCTGAAACCCTTATAGACCATAAGGAGCAGGCAGAAAAGCAAGTGGTCATTTTCACAGACGCCATCGCACAAAAATGAACTGGTGCTCTGGCAGACTCGCTCGAGCGCCTGTCCAAGTGCTTAAAAAAAAGCACAGTCCAGTGGACACCAGCACACTGTAGCATTCCAGGCAACGAGGAGGCAGACAGACTCGCCAAAGAGGGAGGGATACTGCAGCAGAGTGATACAATGAGACAAAAGCATTCATCAGGGCAACATACAGTGCAAAATGGAAAAAAGACCACCCTGGCCACATAGAAAATGATGCCTACCATCAACTCTCCAGGCGAGACCAGGTGATAATTCTCCGGCTACGCACAGGTCACAACAGACTTAGATGCCATTTGTACAACAAGTTCAAGATTGGCACTACAGACCTTTGTGCCTGCGGCACAGTCCCCATGAAGGCAGAACATATTTTGCAGTCATGTCTACTGCATACCGACAAAAGAAGTAGCATTTGGCAAGAGCCAGTGTCCTTCCACGAGAAGCTGTACGGAAGCGTACATAGCCTTGAGTCGACCGCTGCATTTGTTAGAGTAATTGAAGTTGAGGTCTGAAGACGAACGAGGAAGAAGAAGAAGAAGAAAAAAATACCAGACACACAATCAACCAATAGCCCTTTTTAAATAATTGTGGCAGAGTGACAAAGATATGCACGATCTTGATAGACAGCACTGAAACTGTTGAAACTCAGTAAAGGTCGCAGGACATAGCAATGTGTCTGAAAGAATGACAATTTCTTACATTTTCTCGGAATAGTCTTGTAAAACTAATACGGCCATTTAAATAAAAATAAAAATTCGTTCATTTCCATTTAAAATCTGAAGTGAAACAAAGACGTCTACTGCAGATGGCCTCTTCTAAACTAAACCTGCATTCAGACAATTCCAATCATTTACCTTTTCGTTCAAATATTAAGGTTAGGCCAGCCGGTCCTTTTCGCTCAAATGTGAAACTTAGACCAGAGGGTCCTTTTCGCTCAAATGCGAAACTTAGACCAGAGGGTCCTTTTACAGGAAACCTGCATCCAATCCTTCGCAGAGACTGATTATGATGGAAATATTTTTTTTCACACGATGAAGTTGCCAGCCTCAAGCACAACAGCTTTTACCATATGCTTGGACGGTGACAGTGGTTTAACTTTTTTCATCCAGGATACCACTCAGAACTCACAAATATAGCCAACGGCATTTGCTCAGCAATCCCATTAATTTATTCATTCATTGGGCCGAAGATGCAGTACAGTGAATAAGCTGACAGCAGACATCGACTCATACTTGTAGCTGGTCACCAAACTGGAGTGCAGAACATCCAGCTGATCGATCTGAAAATAGGCTGCACTAGTGTAGTCTGACTAAGAGAATAGGGATTGTATGGGAAGACAGACCTGGTACTAAAATAAATTCAGATGAAACTGGATGTGTCGGGGAGAAAGCGCAGAAACAACAGCCTCGCTGTAAATTACGACACAACGTGCGTTTGAAGAAAGCGGCAAAGAATGATTAGGTTGGTTCGACACATGATTTGGCTGTCATGAACAAACTTGGAGGAACATAACCAGACATTAGCTCACTAACGGCAGTTAGACAATAAAAACGTTAACGATTATATATCTACACACGTGAGAAGTCCTATAGATAGCATGTCCATGTGAGAACACCTAATCTGGTATGTCCCTGTGAGAAGCCCTGTAGATTGTATATCTCTGTGAGAAGCCCTAATCTGGTATGCCCATGTGAGAAGCCCTAATCTGGTATGCCCACGTGAGAAAACCTAATCTGGTATGCCCATGTGAGAAGCCCTGATCTGGTATGCCCACATGAGAAGCCCTAATCTGGTATGCCCATGTGAGAAGCCCTAATCTGGTATGTCCATGTGAGAAGACCTATATATGATATATCTCTGTGAAAAGTCCTACAGATTGTATATCCACGTGAGAAGCTCTATAGATTGTATGTCTCTGTGGGAAGCTCTAGTCTGGTATGTCTTTGTGAGTATCCCTGTAGATTGTATGTCTCTGTGGGAAGCCCTAGTCTGGTATGTCTTTGTGAGTATACCTGTAGATTGTTTGTCTCTGTGGGAAGCCCTAGTCTGGAATGTCTTTGTGAGTATCCCTGTAGATTGTTTGTCTCTGTGGGAAGCCCTAGTCTGGAATGTCTTTGTGAGTATCCCTGTAGACTGTTTGTCTCTGTGGGAAGCCCTAGTCTGGTATATCTTTGTGATTATCCCTGTAGATTGTATGTCTCTGTGGGAAGCCCTAGTCTGGTATATCTTTGTGAGTATCCCTGTAGATTGTTTGTCTCTGTGGGAAGCCCTAGTCTGGAATGTCCCCTTGAGAAGCTCTGTAGATTGTGTGTATCTGTGGGGATCCCTATAGATTGCATTTCTCTGTGGGAAGTCCTGAAGATTGTTTGTCTCTGTAAGAAGCCGTATAGATTGTGTGTCTCTGTGGGAAGTCCTAATCTGGTATATCCACGTAAGAAGCCCTGAAGATTGTATGTCCATGTGAGAAGCCCTATATATTGTATGTCCATCCGAGAAGCCCTATAGATTGAATGTTCATGTGAGGCCCTATAGATTGTATGTCCATGTGAGAAGCCCTAATCTGGTATGTCCATGTGAGAAGCCCTAATCTGGTATGTCCATGTGAGAAGCCGTATAGATTGTATGTTCATGTGAGAAGCCGTATAGATTGTATGTTCATGTGAGAAGACATATAGATTGTATGTCCATGTGAGAAGCCGTATATATTGTATGTCCATGTGAGAAGCCCTACATATTATAATTTTGAGACGTCCTAATCTGGTACTCCTATGTGAGAAACCCTATAGATTGTATGTTCATGTGAGAAACCGTATAGATTGTATGTCCATGTGAGTAGCCTTATAGATTGAATGTCCATGTGAGAAGCCTTATCGATTGCATGTTCATGTGAGAAGCCCTACATATTATAATTTTGAGACGTCCTAATCTGGTATTCCTATGTGAGAAACCCTATAGATTGTATGTTCATGTGAGAAGCCGTATAGATTGTATGTCCATGTGAGAAGCCATATATATTGCATGTCCATGTGAGTAGCCTTATATATTGAATGTCCATGTGAGAAGCCTTATAGATTGTATGTTCATGTGAGAAGCCCTACATATTATAATTTTGAGACGTCCTAATCTGGTATGCCTATGTGAGAAACCCTATAGATTTATATGTCCATGTGAGTAACCTTATAGATTGAATGTCCATGTGAGAAGCCTTATAGATTGTATGTTCATGTGAGAAGCCCTACATATTATAATTTTGAGACGTCCTAATCTGGTATTCCTATGTGAGAAGCCCTAATCTAGTATGCCTATGTGAGAAACCCTATAGATTGTATCATAATCATCACCAGGTGCCTTGTCAGTTGGCGTTGACGATCATGGACCTCCATCCGCTTCTATCATGTGTGTCTTTTACCAACTATGTTCTTGATTCTCGTCCGTGCCATTCTTTCAGGCTGTCCAACGTCTTCTCTCTTTGTCTTCCTCTGCCTCTTATTCCTGCTATGTTTCTCATTGTCACAACGTGCTCCAAACCGCCTTTCATAATATGTCCGAAAAAGGATGACTGCCTTGTTCTGATCTTTGCAATGAGTTATCTTCGTGTTTGTGCCTCTTCGAGTACTGAATCATTAGTCTTTCTTGCAGTTTATGTGAACCGCAGCATTCTTCTTTAGAACCACATATATTGTATGCCTGTGTGAAAAGCCCTACAGATTGTATGTTTGTCCATATGAGATACCATATAGATTACATATCCCTCCATGTGAAGACCAATGCAGATCGTATGCTGTTTCGTATGTATGTGTTCTCTCGGTAACATCTTCTAAAATATAGCAGGCTGACGGAAACTAACACCCCCCTTCCAATAAATAAAAACAACAAAAACTAAAACTATGGATCCATGGGGTAGCCGGTGGTCTTGAATATATTATAGACGAGATGTCCTCAGAATGCGACTGGAACTTGACACATACTTGAAGAAGATTGCAGAACGAAGATCAGATTTATTGATCAGCTTGTCACTACGTCAAGTCTTGTTCCTGTTGTACTTCCACACTAATCTCAGTCGCTCACAACCATATACCAGATCAGTCTTTATACATGTGTTGTATTCATGCATTCAAATGAAAGAGCCCATGAGAACTTTAAAGAAAAAGAAATCGCGCGGAAAAAATGGCGTAACAAACGAAATGCTGATGGAGTTGGGCCATACAGCAAAGATAAAGTTACTATCAGTCCTGAACCAAAGCTGGAAAAGGGGTATTGTACCGCAGGCATGGAAAAGATGCTGTAATTATACCAGTACCAAATAAAGAAAAAGATAGAACTGATTCAAATGGATACAGGCCCATCAGCCTACTGAGCTGTATAGGAAAACTGATGAAGCGTATGATAAACACCAGACTGATGTGGCATCTGGAAGAAAAACACATACTAATTCCACAGCAAGCAGGCTTTAGACAGCACAGATCGGCCGAGGATCAGATCACCCTCATAGCCCAAGAAATAGTGGATGCTTACCAGGAGCAAAAACACACAGTAGCGGTTTGGGTGGATCTAGAAAAGGCATTTGACAAGGTCTAGAAAGAGGGACTTAAAGTCAAGCTACGAAGAAGTGAAGTTTGTGGGAAAATGTACAGATGGATCAGCCACTACCTCAAAAATAGAACAGCCAGAGTTCAAGTACAAGGGCATATGAGCAAAAAGGTGACACTTGAGCAGGGAGTACCCCAAGGAGCAGTACTTTCACCCACACTCTTCCTGGTTTATATAAATAACATCACAGAGAATATACCAAGAAGAGTCCACAGCTCCATGTTTGCAGACGATCTGGCTATTTGGACCTCTGAAAAGAATCTCACCATAGCAAGTAATCGGATGCAGCAGGCCCTAACATCGCTGGAAGAGTGGGCGAACTCATGGCTGGTCAAAATAAATGAGGAAGAAACAACGATATTCTCGCTTTCAAACAAACCCCAAAATACCAAAATAAGTCTTAACGGCAAATATCGGCGGCCAAACGACAACCCAAACTACCTCGGAGTCACATTTGATCGGCGCATGACATAGAAAAGTCAGATCGAGAGAAACCGAATGAGAGCCAGAGAAAGAATGGCAATCATGAGAAAACTTGCTGGCACAAGCTGGGGAGCAGACGAAAGTATCTAAAAAGAAACTGTACACTGGAAGAGTGAGACCAGTTCTCGAGTATGGCATTGCGGCATGGACAACAGCTGCAAAGGCAAACTTTGACAAAATTAGCAAACTCCAAAACAAAGCCAAGAGAGTTATAACAGGAGGCATGAAGTCAACGCCAATTGCAGAACTGGAAAAGATTACAAATCTGCAATCCATGACCGACAGCAGAGACTGCAAAGCCCAGCAGCAAGCACAAAAACTCAGAAGACTGACAGACCATCCAATGCATAAGGGACTAAATAATTTTGGAAATGGGAAACTAAAGCGGAGAAACTTTGCAGAAATAGCCAAAGCAAAGATGAACGAAGACCCTATGAACGCACGAACAACACCAAAGCCCATCCCTACTGTACGAAAACCTACCTGGAGGCAGCATATATTTCCAGAGATGGTAGAAAATATACCAGGTATTGGAAACAAGAACAGCCAGACTGAAAAAGAAAGAAGAGACATAACCCTGAGGTACATAACGAAAAACTACCCAAGCATGGACTGGACTCATGCATATACCGACGGCTCTGTAACAAACAGAACACAGAACGGAGGGGCAGGGGTATTCCTGAGCCTACCAAATGGTAGAAAAATAACACTGGAAGTGGCAACTGGAAAATACACGAGCTATTTCAGAGCGGAGGCAGAGGCACTGAGGGCGGCAGTAGAAGAAATGGTGACATGCAAAAGAAATGAAAGCTATATAGTCCTGTTTACAGATGCCCTGGCCGTAGTCAAAGCACTAAAAAGCCAGAACAATACTGAACTTAATGATTTAAGAGCAGTACTCTATCAACTATGCCAGCAGTCCGCACCAAAAAGAGTAGTGGTACAGTGGGTTCCATCCCACTGTAACATCCAAGGCAACGAGGAGGCAGACAGACTTGCAAAAGAAGGTGCAAGACTACCACAACCAGATACTAGTGTGACATACGAAGAGTCAAAAAAGGCTAATTAGAGCCAGATACATGACCAAATGGGAAACAGAACATACTGGCTACACAAAAAACGATGCCTATTATCAGTTGAACAGAAGAGAGCAGGTCGTGACCTTCAGACTTCGCACTGACCACAATAGACTGAGGTACCATCTATTCAATAATTTGAAGATAGGTGGCACTGACGAATGCTCGTGCGGTACTGGGAAAATGACCGCTGAACATCTGCTGCAAAACTGCCCGACATGCGAGGATCAGAGAAAGCAGATGTGGCCATCACCAGTGGCAACACTAGACAAGCTCTATGGCAGTGTCGACAGCCTCAGGATGACCGCTGCTTTTTTCGAAAAAATAAAGGTTGACGTCTGACAGCGTACGAAGAAGAAGAAGAAGAAGAAGTATTAATGCATTCAATTTATTATATTAAACGCTTTTCCCAAATGGAAAAGCAATAATGAAAACAAATATCTAAATAATATATAAAACTCGCCATACCACCGTAACCATCTTTGTTTAACTAAGTAATTACATTCTTTTTTATAATTTGTGACAACAATTTTCTTTTGTTCATATTACTCGCCTACATCTATTCACTCTTTCATTTGATCCCCACTTCGCCCCATCACCATCACGTGCTTCTTTTCAATGCTATCTCTGTTCTTTTTTACTTTTCCAATTTTCAATCTACTTAACGCTGGCAAGAACTTCTCAACCATTTTCATTTCGAAATGTATTCGCTTTCCGTCCTTCCTAATGGTATTACGTTGGTGACATTCTCGAACGTCTCAAAATGCCTGAAGCGAGCGACACTGTTTATGTTTGTCATAATTCTTTAATGAGCACAAAGCGTTGTCGTTGTTGTTATCAGAAGCCGCTCGTGATGAATTAATTTAACAATATAACTATTAGCGATGTTATTATATGTTAGGTTAAAGTGACTTTTCAATCATTTTGAGCCGTACTTGAAAAAATGGACACGTGTTCTCCTGTCTGTAGTGTAATGCGAGGTTTATCAGTAAGCTCACCACACTGAAGATTACAGTGCTGGTCAGCTGGTCAGCTGGCCAGACCCTTGTGACACAAGGAGTTTCCAGTAGCATTACTTGGAAGTGAGGTGAGATCTTGATCAGTATGTTTCACTTGACGTGGCGTGAAAGTGAGGTGGGATCTTGATCAGTATGTTTCACTTGACGTGGCGTGAAAGTGAGGTGGGATCTTGATCAATATGTTTCATCTGACGTGACATGAAAGTGAGGTGGGATCTTGATCAGTATGTTTCACCTGACGTGACATGAAAGTGAGGTGGGATCTTGATCAGTATGTTTCACGTGACGTGGCGTGAAAGTGAGGTGGGATCTTGATCAATATGTTTCACCTGACGTGACGTGAAAGTGAGGTGGGATCTTGATCAGTATGTTTCACCTGACGTGATATAGAAGTGAGGGGGGATATTGATTAATAGGTTTCATCTGACATGACATAGAAGTGAGGTGTGATCTTTGTTTCACCTGACGTGACGTGGAAGAGAAGGTGGGATTTTTATCAGTATGTTTCCTCTGAGCCTGATGTAACAATTTGCTTCCGTCACCAAACCATTTTACGTCATCAATTTGTTGTATTTTCAAAACATGATTAAACAAATTATATAATTTTAAATCGCATAATATATACTGTGTATTAAGTTGGCCAGAACACCTAGCGCATTGTAACAATGACAAAATTATTCTCAATTTCATTTGTTTTTTACAATGATCTTTTTTTATTTAGACTTGACACCTTTAAATTCATTAGTCGACTATTCCCGAATGGTGTAAACGTTATGTGATCGATGTTTTGAGAAGTTTCAAATTTCGAAATTTACGTCCGATAGAAATATATCTATTTAAACAAATCGTCAAACAGTAATTAATTTGGTGTCTATTTCAGGGGCATACAAGGGAGATAAAAATAAATAAGTACATTACATTTCATACAAGGGAGATAAAAAATAAGCCCATTATATTTTATTATGCGTCAAGTCAAAGACGACTACGACCGAATGTTACCAGGCCTGGAAAGGGGAGCAAAATAGTTCCCCTGTAGCATGCCAGAGACGCCGTTAACAGATGACTAAAGGCGGGTGGGCAATGGTCTGGCTCACAGCCTAATGTAGATACACATCTTCTGACTCACGGATAAATCCCTTTGGAACGTCACATTCCAAGGCTGACTAAATAAAGGAACTTGCATGTGTCAACTATCAGTGCAAATAAAATAGCGTGTTCGAGAAACAAAGATGGATAATCGATTAGCTTTAGGACAAGATTCTGTGAAAGGATCACTCTCAACAGTGATTTGTTGTGTTTTGTAACATGAATTTGTTTTATTTCTCTATGTGGAGCATGGATTGATTACAAACGTTGGCACAATATGAGTTCCGTTATTTAGTCGGCAGTGGAATATGACGTTTTGAAAGGAAATTCTCACATTTGATCGGCGCATGACATGGAAAAGTCAGATTGAGAGAAACCGAATGAAAGCCAGAGAAAGAATGGCGATCATGAGGAAACTTGCTGGCACAAGCTGGGGAGCAGACGAAGGCATACTAAAGAAACTGTACACTGGAAGAGTGAGACCAGTTCTCGAGTATGGCATTGCGGCATGGACAACAGCAGCGAAGGCGAACTTCGATAAAGTTAACAAACTTCAAAACCAAGCCATGAGAATTATAACAGGTGGCATGAAGTCAACGCCAATTGTAGAACTTGAAAAGATTACAAAACTGCAATCCATGACCGATAGAAGAGACTGCAGAGCCCAGCTGCAGTCAGAGAAACTCCGAAGACTGACGGACCATCCAATGTACCAGAGACTAAACAATTTGGGAAATGGGAAACTAAAGCGGAGAAACTTTGCAGAAATAGCCAAAGCAAAGATGCACGAAGATCCCATAAACGCACTAACAACACCAAAACCCATCACTACTGTACGAAAACCTACTTGGAGGCAGGATATATTTCCAGAGGTGGTAGAAAATATACCAGGTATTGCAAACAAAAACTGCCAGAGTGAAAAAGAAAGGAGAGACACTACCCTAAGCTTCATAACGAAAAGCTACCCAAGCATGGACTGGACCCATGCATACACCGACGGTTCTGTAACAAACACTACACAGAACGGAGGGGCAGGAGCATTCCTGAACCTACCAAATGGCAGAAAAATAACACTGTCATTCGCTACTGGTAAGTACACAAGCAATTTCAGAGCAGAGGCAGAGGCACTGAGGGCGGCAGTGGAAGAAATGGTAACACACAGTGAAAATGAGAGCCATATAGTCCTGCTGACAGATGCTCTCGAAGTAGTCACAGCGCTAAAAAGCCAGAAGAACACTGAGCTTAATGACTTAAGAGCAGCACTCTGCAAACTGTGCCAGCAGTCCGCACCAAAAAGGGTAGTGGTACAGTGGGTTCCGTCACACTGCAACATCCAAGGCAACGAGGAGGCAGACAGACTGGCAAAAGAAGGTGCAAGGCTACCACAAACAGATCCTAGTGTGACTTACGAAGAGTCAAAACGGCTTATCAAAGCCAGATACATGTCCAAATGGGAAACCGAACATACTGGTTACACCAAAAACGATGCCTATTACCAGTTGAACCGAAGAGAGCAGGTCGTTGTCTTCAGACTTCGCACTGGCCACAACAGACTGAGGTACCACCTATTCAACAAACTGAAGATAGGGTGTACCGACGAATGCCCGTGCGGTACTGGTAAAATGACCACTGAACATCTGCTGCAGAACTGCCCGACATACGAGGATCAGAGAGAGCAGATGTGGCCATTGCCAGTGGAACTGCAAGACAAGCTCTATGGTAGTGGCGAGAGTCTCAGGATGACCGCCACTTTTTTCGAGAAAATAATGGTTACTGTCTGACTGTGTACGCAGAAGAAGAAGAAGAAGAAAGGAAATTCCCGGTGAATCTGACGGCCTATCTAAAGTAGGACATGGCTGGCTGTCTCATCATTTAGGAAAATTAAGCCACAAGTGTTTCAATTGCTTGTTTGAACACGCTACTAAGAAGGGATGTATATCCAGTACAGGAGTTCAACACACGTGCTTTCCTAGTATTCCTGCAAGTAGTCAACTCTTGTGGTGACCTTATGGTCTCACTAGACTAAAAGTGAAGGATGATAACAATGCTGCAGGTATCTGGTAACCTATAACATTTCTAATTAGAATGTAAGATTTCTGGTAGCCTCTTTTCTTTCTAATTAGAGTGTAAGATTTCTGGTAGCCTCTTTTCTTTGTAATTAGAGTGTAAGATTTCTGGTAGCCTCTTTTCTTTCTAATTAGAGTGTCAAGTTTCTGGCAGCCACTTATATTTCTAATTAGAGTATGAGGTTTCTGGTAGCCTATTTCATTTCTAATTAGAGTGTACGATTTCTGCTAGCCTCTTTTCTTTCTAATAAGTGTCCAGTTTCTGGTAGCCTCTTATATTTCTAATTAGAGGGTGAGGTTTCTGGTAGCCTCTTATATTTCTAATTAGAGTGTGAAATTTCTGGTAGCCTCTTATATTTATAATTAGAATGTGATATTTACTCAGAGAATCTGCAGTTCCAATGTCATCAGCTGGATCGTGTACAGAACAGAAATGATGGAAAACCGCACTGAGATATAACTGAGTTAAAAAACGGGGTTAAATGAAAACTTGAAAGTAAGAAAGTGTATTTTAAAATGCCTTTTTTTAGATTTGATTTTGCTATTGATTTTAAGCCACATTTTTGTTGTTGTTAGTTTTCTTTTAAACGCTGCAGGTCATCCGGGCTGGATGTGATGAGGAATAACGTGGGTTTAAAAGCCTTCTAACCCAGCGAGACATGCATTTCTCATTCCTGTTCTGTAATGACTTCTATTAATATATTGGTGGTGTGCACTTAAAAATGTCGGGCATCAGTTTTTGGGATGCAGTAATCGCAAATACTTTGGTAATTAAAAACATATTCTGGGGGACTACATCAGAAATGGGCGTCAATACAAATGATGGTAAATGGGCGTCAATACAAATGATGGTAAATGGGCGTCAATACAAAGGATGATAAATAGGCGTCAATACAAATGATGATAAATGGGCGTCAATACAAATGATGATAAATGTGATCGACAATAGTCCGCTTACAAAGAGAGAACATGAATGGGTCATTACGTTTCTAGCCGTCAACAAATGACAAGGTAAAAATATCGATATCATTGCTTAGCCATTCAGAGATACAGCGTCTGAGTAGTATAGGGATTAGAGTGATTGTCTCTCGCTCCGACATACCAAGCTGTAAATGGATGTTTGACTCACAGACGACAAGACTGAGAGTAAGAGAACTGATTACCTAACTTTATATAACAGCAAAGAGCTTTAAATAAATAAATGTATATATATATATATATATATATATATATATTGTACTATGACACACTTATACATATCCGTTAAGCCCAGTTAGTGCCATCTCCGTTTCGAAGTTGTATCTGCAATGTATCTCCAGTTTACTATTTCTTGCCGTAATGGTGCAATCTGACAGGCTTTTTCCAGTCCATTTCCTAATGTTATCCACTCACTTAAAAGTTGCATGCATCTTGAACGACTCCTTCCACTCTACGCTCTAGTATGGTCTTCTTATATGACCAAAATAATGTAACCGTCTAACCCTGATTCTCTTTTTTACACACAACATTTTCAATACCTCAATGTTGGTTTTATTTTCTTTCTAAGAAATGCGACCCAACCTTCTATATACCCACATTTCGAAGCCTTCGATTCTCTTTTCTAACTTGTTATTCATTGTCCATGTTTCTGCGCCACAAAGTAGTGACGAGTATATAAAACACCCGACAATTCTCATTTTCAATGTATGATTTATCTGTTTGGATGTCAGTATGTGTTGCATGTTGTCGAATACCATCTTGGCCATACCTATTCTCTTTCTGATTTCTTTTTTACAACTGCGTTCTTCCGTTATTATATGACCTACATAGGAGAAATTATGTACCAGTTCTATAGTTGATCTTTTATTTGTATCTGCATACATGGTTTCCCAATTATCATAGTCTTTGTTTTCTTTATGTTTATATCTAGTCCAATACACATACATGTATAATACAAAAAAGGACAAAGAATTGTGTGTAACATTTCATCCTTGTCGGCACTACTTGCTCTGAGACTCTGGTTACGTTGATATGGAGATAGCAAATGCAAAACATAAAATAAAAAATAAAAATGTACATAACGAAAAAGACACTGAAAAGAAGTCACAAAAACTTATTTAGATAATGGTTTAGTGACTGCACCAGAGTAAAAAAAAAACATTACAATACCTACGTTACGGCTAAAAGGCCTTCGCGAGGGACAAAAAACAACCCGCAGCAACAAATCACAACAACAAAATCCCCTAAATGAAACGAAGGATGAACGAGAAGATGAGGTGACGAGGCAACGGTAAGTAGCAGCGGTAGATGGGTAAGGAAGAAATCAATAGATCAAAGCTGCAGAGGTAGTGCAGATTAAAAAGACCAATAATAGTAACTTACTTCCTACTATATACGTCTTCCTAAGCAACAAGCAAAACATACTAAATACAAACTCATCAGCTATTATTTATTGAGTTGTTTACAATTATCATTAAGTTTCGTTTTAAGTGTGTGTGAGAGAGAGAGAGAGAGAGAGAGAGAGAGAGAGGAGAGAGAGGGAGAGAGAGAGAGAGAGAGATAGAAAGAGAGAGAGAGAGAGAGAGAGAGAGAAGAGTGTTTTGTGTAATATTTAAGTCAGATTACAGATTTACTACAGTGACTTGCATACTCTTTTGTTTTCCAGGCGCCATGTCATACAGGACAGAGTCCAGCTCACCAGAAACTGAGACCTCACGAGTAAGCGTGTTTAGCGGCATGGAGACCACAGACGAACACTCTGTGGTTTCACTAAGTCGCTCCAACAGTGGCCGAAACATTGGCACTCAAGCCTTGACAGGAGGAGAGAATGTCGTTCGAGTCTACACTAAGTCTCCAAACTACTTACCGCTAGCTTGCCTGGCGATGCTGATGAACCCTTTTCTTGGAATTCCAGCATGCATCTGTAGCCTGATTTCCAAGAAATTTAGAAGAGAAGGAAACGACAGGACGTCTGGTAAATTTAGCAAGTCAGCACTATGGCTAAGCATTATTGCTATTGCCTCGTCGATTGTTATCATCATATTTATAATTGTTTATGTTTTGGTTATTACTCCAAATATTATTCGACATATTAACGGTTTGTCTCCATCGTTAGACGTGATGGTACCGAACACTGCCGAGACTGATCACACTTCTACAACTGCTTACTCCTGGAATATTTAAAAAAAAGGAGGCCAATTTTGGTTAATAAAACAAAGTGGTTCACGTGATGGGCTACTGTTTGTGGTACACGTGTGAAACGCTACTGTTTGTGGTTCCGGTATGATGGGCTACTGTTTGTGGTTTCGGTGTGAGAGGCTACCGTGTGTGGCACACGCGGGAGAAGCTACTCTTTGTGATCCGATATGAGAGGCTAGTGTTTGTGATTAAGGTGTGCGTGGCTACTATCTGTGGTACATGTTTGAAAAGCTACTGTTTGTGACACACGTGTGAGAGATTACTTGTTTGTGGTTCCGGTGTGAGAGGCTACTATTTGTGGATAAGGTGTGAGTGGCTACTGTTTGTGGTACACGTGGGAAAAGCTACTGTTTGTGACACACGTGTGAGAGATTACTTGTTTGTGGTTCCGGAATGAGAGGCTACTTGTTTGTGGTTCCGGTGTGAGAGGCTACTGTTTGTGGTCCACGTGTGAGAGGCTACTGTTTGTGGTTCACGTGTAAAAGGCTGCCGTTTGTGACACATGTGTGAGAGGCTACTGTTAGTTCGCCTATTGATGTTTTGTCCAAATTACAGCGCTCTAATAATAATTTGCATTTGCTTTCTACTTCTTTCTCTATTTCTGGCCTTAAAGACGGCATAGATCAGTCCACCATGAGGCTGAAAACTGGTTACAACTAATATTCTAATTTCTATATTCGTCATTTATCACATGAGACCTTCTATGCGAGATAATTCACCCGCTATCAGTACAATCGGTAGTTTCTTAAAATCAACACATCTCATACAGACAAGTCGCCGTATGGAGCGATGGCACGAATTGATGAAGGCACTAGAAATAGAACTTCGGTAGGAACCTGCTTCCGACATCATCTACCATACAAAACATGGAAGTCACTAAACAGACTCCAAATTAGTGTACCAAGATACAAGAGGAACATGAAGAGATGGGGATACACAGAGGATAACAGACGTGGCGCAATACAAGACCTATACCACCTGATGACCTGCCCCAACCTCCAGGAAACATCCAATAGGTGCGACATGCTGGAGGCAAATGACAAGGCAATATATGTCCCTGCTGGATGCATGCTGTATGATGTAGTGTTGGAAAGGGGAAATAAGTAAGTACTGTAGGAACACATGAGCACAACGGGCAGTTGTCCAGTAGTCCCACGATTGTGATATTGTGAATTTTCATCAACTGATTAATGTTGATTATCGGTTTGAATGGCTGTGGGTAGAAGCACCAGAGCATTGCTTTGCCCAGCATCTATTGTGCTGATAATACGGCTCTGTTCGTAATTGTTTGAATGTGCTGCGTTTTTACAGGTCCTTCCAGTGAGCTGGATTGCTAAAACTGGGATTACACCACGTTAGAGTTCGAAATTATGGACAAACAGACAAAAATCAGGGGGTGGTTCGTTCCTGGTGCGACCGCTTTTCCAGTCGACCCAGCTGTAAATGTGTTCCTAATGTATGAGTATAAACAGCAAAGAAGGAAACCGGCCACTCCACCTCACAAAGGCTTCAGCTTAGTCCATGAAAAGTTATCTTCATCCCCGACAGCAGTTGTTGCCATGGGACCTAACTACACGCTCAGCTTTAGAAAGGAGAGCAAGGCTGTAGTTGTCATGTAGAACGACAAGGTGCTACATCATCAGCGTCGCACACGCATTTATGCTAGCCAATTGTCTAGTGCGAAATGAAACGTAAGGCTTCATTAGACACTGGACAAGCAGGTCGCAGACTGGGCATGTTTTGTACACCCTTTTACATTTAGATAATGGTTGTGGTGACTTACTCACTCTACCATGAAGAGGAAGAGGTCTTTGTTTTTCCTTTGACTTAGTTGTTTTATAGGCTGAGGTAGCAGGCCAAATACTAAAAACTACTTATTTGTTTCTTTTGACGTACCTAACAAGCTATGACTTTTTATATTTTAGAACTGATTTTTGGTCACAAATCACCTATCTCTATCGTTTTCACAGTTGTAAATGGGCACCTGATATATGACCAGGGAAGTAAAAGGCAGCGAGGAAATGAACTGGTCATTCTACCTCATACAACCTATGACTTAGTGTACTGAAGTCTCTAACAATCTTATTCCCGATAGTAATGTTGTTACTAGTTACTATAGGACCAATATTTACTTTAATATGAGAGAGGAGAGAGAGAGAGAGAGAGAGAGAGAGAGAGAGGGAGAGAGAGAGTTACAAGCGTGCGTTTAATCTAATGAGCGTTAATTACAAGCGCACGTTCAACATCATGTAAGCCTGCGGTACCTAAGTGTTTGCGGTCTTGGTTTCTTCTGAAAAATGTCAACAGTCATCCTGCCCCTCCCCTTTTAGAAACATCTGACAATCGTGACACGACTATAATGTATGCCAATAGTTACCATCCAATAAGCAACACATGGGCCTTGTGAAACATTCTTGAAGTTATCAGTAGATATGTTTATTAAGTTAGATGATAAGTGACTTAGCTGGTGCTCAGATAAGGAGTATTTCTGTATCTGTTACCATTTTCATTGCTTAAATTAATCCACACATTAACTCTCACAAGTCGTTTACATCTCCAGATCAGTTAAACACCATATTCTACAAAATTACACATGATTCATAACAGTATGTTAATATGTTAATAACTTAAGACTATAGTCGAAAATGTGTACATCCATAACATGGCGAAAAAAATTTGAAGAAATTACTAATACAACACGATATTTTTCAATGCAGTTGTTAAAATATTAGTTATTCTAAATTACTTTCACCCTTATCTCAGACGCAGACCTTTTAATCGTATCATAGATATGTTGTCTTGGTACATGTGCCCTAGCAAAGCTGCTATACATTTGTATTTGTTGTTCTTAACGTAGTGGCAGATCACACCATTCCACGTGATTAAGACATTTCCTACATATTCCCCCCAAGGATATCGTGGGTTGGTCAAACGAGTATATTCTGCTTTGTTAATATGCTAAAAACGAACAATAAAATTGTATTAAATAATGAAGTTTTATCTTTCTTGGTTGTATAATTAATAATGCTTGATGTTTTCACAGTGAAAAATTATATATATATATATTTATTATTGCTCATAGCAAGCGATGATGGCCACAACATCAGACGGTTTTGTCTTAATAATGCGATGTGTGCTGTTTTTAGATTATAGTGAGAAAGCTGCGCTGGTCATCAATCTCACTCTATTTTACCGAGTTACCTTGGATCAGTGGACAAGACCTTTGGTCGAGACGACTGGAGGTAACTCGGGATGCAGGCACTCTGGTCTTACCTCCCGTGAGACCAGGGGTCACTTGAAACTTGCGGGATTAGATCATCAACCGGTTCCGTTGATCACTGCGAGAGGCGAGTGCCTTAACCTCTTGCAGACAGCGACCCCCATATATATATATCATCATCATCATGTGGTATGTCCTTTGTAGAACGTCGCTCTCATCACAGCCATAGATATGAATCTCGGTCTGCAGTCAATCTTTCCACGTAGAGTTCATGTTTAGAGTATCCATGATATCTTGTATCTACCTTCGTCTTGGTCGACCCCTGCTTTGCCTTCCAGGTACCATGCTCTCCATGCCCGTTTTTTCCATTCCGTAATGACGTTTGACAGGGATGAACAAATTCAATTTCCGAAACTGTAGAAATACCCAGGGAGCAGGACAGCCTGGTCAGGTTGCTCATCCTGAAGAGAGGTCCCCTCCACAAATGAACTCGCACGCAAATGAAGCCAAGAATTGCACGACCGCCTGGAGGACCCCGGTACTTCAACACGCTCGGGATGTCAGGAAAGCTACTACATTCTGCCACAAGTTCAGTCATTTTCAGGGCGCACAAACGGGTTACCAACCAATTTTGGGTATTAGCAACCAACCAACTCGCAGCTGCTGGCCAAACGGGCGAAGGATCAAGCATATTGACAACGGCCGCCATGGCAGGAGCAAAAAAGTCCTGGTATCAGGCTTAGGTAGCACCGGGGACTAACAATGGTAAGCGGCCAGAACCAGTAGGAAAGCAACGTCAAACTATCGATTGTACAAATACATTTGCCATGAAACTCATGACAGTCATATATATATATATACGTACAGTCGCGTAGCGCTGTGGTTAGCGCTCTGGTTTCGCATCTGAGTGGTCCTAGGTTCATTCCCCAGTTGAGGCGGTAATATTTTTTTCAGACCGCAATGGCTCCCGGGTCGACCCAGGCTTAAATGGGTACCGGTTCAGTCCGGGAAGTAAAAACGGCGAGGGAGAGGAGATGGCTACCGCCCTCATATAGCCGAGCCTTTGAAATGTGAGATCGCTAACACTTGACACCCCTACGGCAGTAATGCTCTGGGATACTTTACTTTTACAGTCTACATACAGTGTACAAGAAAATGTACTTACATCGACTATATAGTCAAACCTATACTACTAGTTGTTGGCACGCTAATATTGCTAATATCGCTAAAAATACTGCCATGCACATGAACCTCCTAATAGTCACTTATTCGTTTAGTTGGAGCGCAGATGTCGTGATGCTAAACTGTCCACTTGATATCTACAGACAAGGATTTTTTTGCATTAACAAACATCACCACAATATACAACATCAGTCAAGAATTTGTAATAGACATAACCATCAAGAAAACAAAGACTGATAATTGAGAAAAGGGACAAGAAACTTTATATGCAGATACAAATAAAAGATCAACTACTGAAACACGTACAGAGTTTCTTCTATCTAAGTCATATACTAAATGAAGAAGGCAGCTGTGAAAATAAATCAAATATAGAATAGGCATGGCCAAGATGGCATTCAGCAACATGCGTCACATACTGATATCCAAACAGATAACCATAATTTAAATTGAGAATTATCGTGTTATGTATAACTCGTCAGTACTTTATGGCGCAGAAACATAGACACTGAATAACAAGTTGGAAAAGAGGATTGAAACCTTCGAAATGTTGGTTATAAAGAAGAATATGTCGCATTCTAGGAAAGAGAAGAAAACAAATTTGGATGTTTTGAAAAAGTTGAGGATGAAATAGAAGTAATGACCGAAATCAGGGTTAGACAGTTACGATATTTTGGTCATATTACAAAACATACTTCCTCATTGAAGACCATACCAGAGGGCAGGATGGAAGCCAGTCATTCAAGAGGCAGGCAACATTTTAAGTGGGTGGATAACATCAAGATTATGGAATGGAAAAAGCATGACAGGTTGCACAATTACGGCAAGAAATATTGGAGATCCATTGCAGCCGACCTTCAATGCATAGATGGCACTAGAACTGAGCTGACCACCTGGAATGATGCAAATTTGCAGCCCAATTGTTAAAATCTCAATTATTATATAGTGTATTTTAGGTAGTTTTTTTGAATTGTAATGATTTTTAATCTTTTCTAAATATACATATATATATATATATATGATTAAAGTTGTCTTTTCCAGAAAGATGTGGGAAGGAGAAACACGCAAAGATCGTAACAAGAAAGGTTAGCAAGAGAACACCTAACCAGATGAGGAGCTCGACAATTGCAAAGTACTTCACAACTTTGACGGGAAGAAGATCGTCAACCAAGCGAGAGACAAAGATAACTTAGGTTTTACACCCGTATATCGCAGTCAGTGTACTTAACACTGGGGAGCCCGGAAATCTTTGTCAGTGTACTTAACACTGGGAGCCCGGAAATCTTTGTCAGTGTACTTAACACTGGGGAGTCCGGAAATCTTGGTCAGTGTACTTAACACTGGGGAGTCAGGAAATCTTGGTCAGTGTACTTAACACCGGGAGCCCGGAAATCTTGGTCAGTGTACTGTTAAAGTAGCCCTGGATGCTGAGCCAGTTCTCACAAAATCGGGAAACGGCACTCGCTGCCTGGTCTAAGTTAAGCTCAACGGACAATGACACGGAGGAGGGTGGTGGAGTGGCGGTGATTAAGAGGGTTGAGGGAAGAGATGGGTAGGTTGAGAGGTGGAAGACATGGAAAGGTTGACGGGGAATAGTTTTAGGTTAGGAAAAGATGTAGGAATGGACTGGTTCTTCTTCTTCTTCTTCGTTCATCCTCAGATTAAGGTTCCGGTTTCTCTTATAAAGAACACCGTTGTTTGTGAGGCTGTTTCATCTCCATACAGCTTTTGTCTCATATCTGTCTCACGAGGTCAGCATTGTTCTCTCTTTTCCTGCGTAAGCGTGCAGCTTTGTAAGATGTGCTCCACGGTCATGATATGCTCCATACATGGGCACATGTCATCTCTCCCAATCCTCATTTTGTTGTAAAGATGACCATTGAGTCTGTTATGCCCAGTTCTCAGTCTGAAGATGATGACTTGCTCTTCTCTAGTTAAGTTATAGTAGCTGTCTTCTTTTCGGAAGTTGGGGTGTTGATCAGCCACTTTTACCCTGAAGTTGGCTTTATTTATGGTCTTGGCCTCATTATATGTGACATTCAGGTTTGTTTGTGAGGATGCTCCTCCACTCTTTGCTAATTTGTCTGCAGCTTCATTGCCTTCTATATTGCAGTAGAATGGGATCCACTGTATGACCAACCTTTGGTGTTCTGCTGAGAGCTGTGTCAGGGAGAACATACATTGCTCGAGATCTTCATCTTTGTGTTGTTTTAGCGCTGATATTACTGACGCGGCATCAGTCAGGAATACTATGTTTTCTTGGTGGATATCTTTATCTTGGATTACAAGCTCAGCTGCTGCCTTCAGTGCCTCTGCTTCTGCACGGAAATTACTGGAATATGTTCCCGTAGTTAAAACTCGAGTTTTTTCTTCTCCATTCCTTAGTCTAATAGACCCCTCCATCTCCATTGGATGTGGCTTTGTTAGATGAGCCATCTGTATATACGTGTATCCATGTTTCTGGTAGGTAGACTCTCCTAAGATGAATGGAGTGGTTGAGAAATGAAGAGATAGGCGTGGAGTAGGCGGGTTGATGGAAGATTTGTATGTGGAGGGGGATGGGCAGATTAAGAGATGAGCGGGGTGGATGGTCGGGTTGATGGAGAAGAGTTTGAAGGGGAGAAAAGATCGGCGGTGAAACGGGTTGGTTAATGGTGGGTGAGGGGAAAGGGGAGGTTGAAAAGTGGGGGGATGGGGGAAGAGATGAAAGGGGGATAGATAGGTCGAGTAGCCGATGGAATGACGGGTTGAGTGGACATACTTTGAGGATGTGTAAATATTTGCTGGGTGGGGAATGAGTTCGTTTTCGGGAAAGAGGTGTGTACATATGGTTAAAACGAGAAGAGCCGTGTCAAATGTCCCATCTTTAGGGGCTGGAAGAATGTGCAGTGTGGGTATAGGGATGAGGAAGGGTGCAGGGAAAGGGGTACTACAAGTGTTATGTTTACATAACTATCCCGGGCAACTTCGGATACTACAGCTTTCTCTCTCTCCTCCCCAACCCTTCTCTCTCTTTCTCTCTCTTTCTCTCTTTGTCTCTCTCTCCATCCTACACACACACACACATACACATTCACATACATGATGGGACTATCATATCATCTCCGCCAGTCTGACAAATATGCCTAAAATGATATATTATATTCTGTATGCGTCTCGATCTTTTGCAATGCTGTACCAATGCGGGCCTATGTTTTTGATCATTTCATCACGCAATCGCATAGGTGGGCGGCCCACGTGGACAGGCAGAGGGCCTATTCGTGTCCATATGTTGTCAATCCGTACTTAATTTCCAGTCCAGCGGTGTTTACGTGATATCGCTGTTTCGACAACGTCCAGAAACAAAGTTTGAAGTCCAATTTCTTCGTTTCGGATCTTATCCCATATGGAAATATGTAGTACGTGTTACATTTCTCTGTGACTCGACGCTGCCCAGCATCTGTTTTGTGCAAGTTCCCCATTGTGCATCCGTAATAATTGCTGGAGTGACCAAGGAATTTAAAGTGTGTGCTCCTGGGGTGGCGGCGATCATCTCTTCAAGTATTGGATATATATATATGTATTTCTTATCCTGAATGTGAATATACAATGTGATCTCGTTAATGTGGGGATGCCAAATTCGTAATCAACAACTAACAGAGTCACGCAACTTATGAATAAGTCGAGCAGAGGGCGACTAAGGCAAGCATCAAATCTTCATTGTTCCTAGAGCTTTCCTTCAAACCCTGAAAACTACTCCCCACTCACGACAGTTTTACCTGTGTATAGTAGGGTGTACAACGACATAAGTTAAAGAATATTCCACCATAGAAGTGCTGGACTGTTAGTTGCCTCTTACGACATGCTCCCTTATGTGGCAATGTTCTTATAATTGTGTCTGTCACTCCTGTGTGCGCTGCGGAAGTCGGATGTGTCGGACCGAAATGTGCAAATATCGCAGTCAAGATGTAAACTAGCGACACAACGCATTCCATTCTCCGGACTACATCCTGATACTTGCAAAGCCCTGTTCGGGTATTGGTAGGGATCAAGATGCTGAGCAGCGCATGAGCTGCAGTGGTCAGTGACCCATAGCTGACTGCTAGCGTCCGGACCAGCGAAACAGATCTGCCAAGACCCTTATACACCTCCACGCGGTGATCCTGGATAACAGGCTGTAGCAGGGCAGACTGGCTAAGGAGAGGGATCGAAGAGGGAATGCTAACCCTGTACTCAAAAAATGCTTGATGAAGTCGGATGTGTTGGACCGAAAGGTGCAAATAAAGCAGTCAAGCTGTAAACTACGACAAAACGCATTCCGTTCTCTGGACTACATTCTGCTACTTAAGCCCTTTTAGCGGGAGATTGAGAACGAACGAAGCCAAGCCAAGTCAAGCCAAGCCAAGCCAAGGTATTGGTAGCGGGAGATTGAGAACGAACGAAGACAAGCCACGGTATTGGTAGCGGGAGATTGAGAACGAACGCAGAAGAAGAAGAAGAATAAACTCATGTGTGCTTCTGGAAACTACATTAGTTAATTAATACATATTCATATCAAAATTATATTGATAAAATGTCTCTGCTTGTTGGTATGCCAATGTTCTACGTGGATAAGAACTGCTTTGGCATTTGTATTGATTATTGTGACCAACTAAGTGACATAATGGTAGTGTAGAAGTGGGATAGAGAGATGAGCGTCTAAGTGACAGAGTGGTAGAGTAGAAATGGGATAGAGAGATGAGCGTTTCACAGAGTGGTAGAGTAGAAATGGGATAGAGAGATGAGCATTTCCCAGAGTGGTAGAGTAGAAATGGGATAGAGAGATGAGCGTTTCACAGAGTGGTAGAGTAGAAATGGGATAGAGAGATGAGCATTTCACAGAGTGGTAGAGTAGAAATGGGATAGAGAGATGAGCGTTTCACAGAGTGGTAGAGTAGAAATGGGATAGAGAGATGAGCGTTTCACAGAGTGGTAGAGTAGAAATGGGATAGAGAGATGAGCGTTTCACAGTGTGGTAGAGTAGAAATGGGATAGAGAGATGGGCATTTAAGTGGCAGAGTGGTAGAGTAGAAATGGGATAGAGAGATGAGCGTTTCACATATTGGTAGAGTAGAAATGGGATAGAGAGATGGACGTTTTACATATTGGTAGAGTAGAAATGGGATAGAGAGATGGGCATCTAAGTGGCAGAGTGGTAGAGTAGAAGTGGGATAGAGAGATGGGCGTCTAAGTGGCAGAGTGATAGAGTAGAAGTGGGATAGAGGGATGGGTGTCTAAGTGACAGAGTGGTTGAGTAGAAGTAGGATAGAGAGATGAGCCTTTAAGTGACAGACCGGTAGAGCAGAAGTGTGATAGAGCGATCGCATTTCACGGTAGCAGTACCGGGCTCAATCCTCTTACACACACAACCCCCCCACCCCCCCCCAAAAAAAAAAAATTAAATAAATTGGACATCGTTCAACACTTCATCCCTGAAGACACTGACCGCAATCAAAGTATCATTATCTATTAATAAGTGAATTCTCTCACATGGAGTTGATGAGATCAAATGTGATCATCATACTTTCTCCATCTGCCTATTAGGTCCGTCTCTCTCTCTCTCTCTCTCTCTCTCTCTCTCTCTCTCTATCTATCTATCTATCTATCTATCTATCTATCTATCTATCTATCTATCTATCTATCTATATATCTATCTATCTATCTATCTATCTATCTATCTATCTATCTATCTATCTATCTATCTATCTATCTATCTATCTATCTATCTATCTATCTATCTACCTACCTATCTATCTATATGTCTGTCTGTCTGTCTGTCTGTCTGTCTATCTATCTATCTATCTATCTATCTATCTATCTATCTATCTATCTATCTATCTATCTATCTATCTATCTATCTATCTATCTATCTATCTATCTATCTATCTATTTATCTATCTATCTATCTATCTATCTATCTATCTATCTATCTATCTATTTATCTATCTCTCTATCTGTCTATCTATTTATCCACCCATCCATCCATCCGTCAGTCCGTCCATCCATCCATCCATCCATCCGTCCGTCCGTCCGTCTGTCTGTCTGTATATATATATAATTTTTAAAGCTTGTGTTCTCTTTCACGTCCAATCAACATGAAAATAATGAGTCTACCTGTCTTCCTGTAAACGAGCATCAAGCTTACTGTCAGAAACGGAAAGGAAGGCAGGAAGAATACCACCTAATTAAACGGTGAGACCAAGTACAAAACATTGTCTAACACCTCCTTCCCCACAGCAGTGTCTGCTACGGGACTACGCTTAACTTTTCATTAATTTTTAGTAGCTTCTTGAAAGACTTATAAAACTTGCTTTTCTGCGATTGACTCCCTAAATCTTTCAATGGATTTTTAATGTCGTTTGCTTCAGTTGCTATCGATCTGCATGGTCGATAACAGGATGTCTTCAACAACAGAAGTGTTTCTAAGAAATGCCATATTTTTGCTGACGGAGTAACAAAGCCTATTAGATTTAAATAATGTCATATTCCTCCGCCATCTGTCTCAGGAGAGTCTAATCAACCCATTAGCTATTGCTATCTCTTTTTGTGTTTGGACGAGCTTTTATCCTTCTCGTTTCAGGGGTTTCCATTTATTCTTATATGAGGCAATAGAGCGTCAGTCGGGCGCAGTGGTTAGAGTGATTGCCTACGGGGCGAAAGTATTCCGTTCTCTTCCTGGAAGGTGGAACTGAGACGCTAATCTGGTCAAGCATTACATAATGACCAATACGTCACTTCGGGGTCAGGCACAACATACTGACTAGGACGTCGCGTCAGTGGCAGGCACAATATACTGACAAAGACCACGTCTCTCTTCCATGAAGCGTTCCTTAATAACATTCTGTTTTCAAGTGAGTCTGGATAACGAGGTTTGGATCAACGTGATCCATGTAGTAGTGAGCGACCCGCATATTGAGCCAAGCAAATCACAACATTCTGGAGGACTGCGGTCCACCTTCGCAAGCCCGCTCAGGATGTGAGGAAAGCTAATGCAATTCGCCACCTAACGGCCGTTTTAGGGCGCACAAAAGAGATAACATACTCATTGTGAGCATTTAAAAATAAAACAACAACAACAACCGACTCTTCCTTGAAGCGACTCGTACTTATTTAAGAGCTGAGCATAGTGCATGCCTTACATTTAAGGAAGACAGGACAGCGAGAAATGCAATTGGTTAAACCACCTCCCTAAAAGTTGAAAGCTTGAACAGTGAATTCCGTAACATCATCCCCAACGGCAATGTCTGCTGTGAGACTATCTTTGACTTTGTAATTGCTAATTCTCTCAGAGAATTGGGGAGATCCATATTCACTCTCTCTACATCTTCTTTTCTCTCGTTGTTTCAGACGATGTTGGCTGCAGTTTTCTTTCCTTTTTCTGACCAACTAATAACAATTTACTTAGTCTATAGACTGTCTTATTTTGTTTGTCCCCGTACTGTTGCATTCCTTCACTCTCTGGGGACTATTTCCCCATTTTCTTCTTCACACTCTTGTTCTATGTATGTAGTTGTGTATCTCTAAATTTTATATTTGCAATGTCTGCTATCAGTTGTGTTGTTGATTTTCATCAAAACAATGCAACATTGCAGTATCTTTCCCTTTTGTTGTTCACATCAATCTCTATTTCCAGCAATTTTGCGTAGTGTCACAAAGTGACATTTTCTCATATCAACTAAGAATTGAATATATTCTCTCGTACACAGTTCACTAAATGCTATCTCTCTCTCTCTCTTTCTCTCTCTCTCTCTCTCTCTCCCCTCCCGCCTGTCACTTTTTCTTCTACACATAATAAGCATCTACAAATGCAGTCAGCCATTTCCTCTCCCCTCTATTTCTCCCTCTCTTATTCCCCTCTCCCCTCTCCTGCAAGGGGCCATAATGAGACCATCAATATGTAATAGAGCACCTAGTATTGAGGTTGACGTGCAGCTATCATTATCTTGTGTTGATGTAATGTTTACTTCAATGCTTTAACAAGATGCTTAAATACATCTTAAATTGAAAAATTGATATTTTAAGTGCGTTCTTCTGGATGTAAAATGGATATTTAAGTGCTTTCTTCTGGGTGTAAAATGGATATTTAAGTGCGTTATTCTGGGTGTAAAATTTATATTTAAGTGCGTTCTTCTGGGTGTAAAATGGATATTTCAGTGCGTTCTTCTGGATGTAAAATGGATATTTCAGTGCGTTCTTCTGGATGTAAAATGGATATTTAAGTGCGTTCTTCTGGATGTAAAATGGATATTTAAGTGCCTTCTACAGAATGTAAAATTGATAATTAAAGTGTTCTTTTTAGAACAAGATTAACAAAAACGTTGTAATAATTCGTTGTCCCACGGTCTAGTCTGCGACCGACGTATGTTTATAATAAAAAGAACCCACCCCACCCCCCGAAATATAATTAAATATGGCACAGAAATATTGAGACATAGCAACAGGTAACAACGAGGTAACATCACTAAAACATATCCCACTCGCTTACTTCATATATGATGGTCAGATGTAATGATAGGCACATATCCGTGGTAGAGAATGCCAGCACACCCAAAACAACTGAGAGTGAAACATTGTTAAAGGTAAAATCCACCTTTGGAAAGAAACAACAGTATAATCAGACATGCGCTAAAATGGAACCACAGGGGAAGAATAAAGTGATAAGGTTAAAGGGGGCTTAAGATGCAGAAGTTAATGAGCTGACACCAGTCAGCGATTTATTGATGACTGATTGCAATAGGGTCAGTAACCTAAACCTGACCAATACCCTATTACACATCCCAGTGGCGGCCCTGGAAGGGGACTACAACCATGCATCCTGGCTAAGAGAGTAGGGATCTACGATGAAAGGCAAACACAATTCTTAAAATATCGTGCTGTAACAGAATATGTCAAGCCGAAAGACACGGCTCTAGCAGCCTCGCTGCAAATAACGACACAACATCACATGTCCGTTTAAGATAAAACAAAGAAGAAGGAAGGTTAACAAAAAACATCTGAAGAAGAACGTTGAAAGAGTTGACCAGGATAGGTACCCCAGAAGACGGCCCAAAATAGTAATATGTGAAAAGCATAACTTCCTGTCCTTAGTTCCAGGGGACAGATGGGGTCAGTCAAAAACAACATTCAAACGGGATGCCATTTCTGAAACGGCCGATAATAGAATAACATTTAACAGCGCTTATGTCCCGTTTAGATTTGAAATCATAAGGTACGGAAAGTTCATAATTATCATTGAAGTCACACTGACAGGCGCAAGGTCATATTTCTCTTCCCAGGTTACGAGCACTGGTGTTCTCAGTAAATTAAATTTGATGCACTCTTGGAGATCAGGAGTTTATAAATGTGTCAGTACGTGGGCGACATTTCCTGTTTGACCGATGTTAGCGTGCAAAAAAAAATATATTTGAACAGATGAACGAACATGGTTTATTTGTATCCTTTTTGGGTAACCAGCATGACGTAATTGAGAGCAACATAACAAATTGTTAATGTCTTAGAAATGATGGTATTTACACCGGGAAATGATGTACAATAAGTAAAAATGTTAAACCTTAGTTAGCCCTGAACACAAAAATCATTGACTGAACAGCCCACGAGAATAACAAGCTGTACAATTGTAACAGTTCCAGTTGGATCATGGGCGTTAAGAGCAGGGATGAGGGAGCCGATGACACTGGGAACAAAGGTTACATGAATGTGGGCCACGGTCAATCCCCATCTCGACACTAAGTCGACAAAGGAAACAAGGGGTTAGGGGAAGAATATGTCTAGTACAGGTGGGGGTAAGGAGCTGACCAATCTGGCGTTCCGATTTAGGTAACGGGGGATTGGTGCAGTCAGAGGTCGTCACGTTCTGCTGCTGCGATATTTAGAGTGACAGGAATTCTGAGTGATTCGTCCAATAACAATTAGTTGGAGGAAGATCAAAACTAGGGTGATGACTAAAGTCAGACAACCAACAGACGCCCATTGGACAGCCATGAAGCTGTTTGAGACTATATAATACTCCACAAAGATTAACACAGCAGACTGGCCGGAAGAGAGAGAGGGAGAGAGAGAGAGAGAATGAATGTCATGGACTAGCTAGAAGGGTGACTAGCAGTGCCATTGGGATGCTTCTACTAGCTAACATGCTTGTTGGGAGTTTGTGTGTGATAGAATGTGTTGAAGGGAGAATGAACCAGCATACGACTTCGAGTCTTGGCCAGTCGCTCTATGAGTGTGTGTGCTGGACACTCTGTGACTAGAAGAGATATGAATGTCTGTAATATTGTGCAGGACACCGAGTGAACGATGTATTTTCTGAAGTAAGTTGATGCACAGATCGACTGAGTGTGTGGCCATAAGTGAATACATGATTCCGACTAGAAGGACGTGATCGAAGTATTTGTGAATGCACAGATTGCCAGATGGTAATTGATCTGATAGTAAATGTGAATGGGAAGTATTTGTGAATGTACAGATCACCTGTCTGACGGAAAGTGAGTGTGAGAGGTTGCACAGAACGGCAGAATATAGAATACGATCGTGAAAACGAGTTTGTGAGAGTTTGTTGAGTGTGCAGATAAGGGGAGGAGACTGTAGCGACTAGAACTGGGTTGAATGAGAATGGACGAGTTAACAAAAGCTAATGCTTACAACTTCCGCTGTAGTTAATTTTATAATTAATTTAAATAATATATGATCATTTAGTTCAGATGTAGTTGTTCTCTTTGTGCTAATGTGTATACTGCTATTATGTTTGCTAATTGTTTGGTTTATTGATATTCATGTAATAAATCTGATACCTGCCGTTTGCTAGGTTATTTGCTGTGTGTGGTCGTGAATGATGTGGATGCATGTTGTAACATTCTAGATAGCTAACTACTGTGGAAACGCCTTACACTGCCACACAATTAACAATTAATTGACATAAGTTTTAATAACGGTTATCTGCAACACGTTTCATTGTTCTGTGTTCCTGCTGGTTGGATAAAAGGCCTTGGCGGACCGCATGTGCCCCCCCCCCCCTCATTTCCTTCTCACCCTCCCTAGTCATAGCTTGAAGACACCTGCTTTAGACCAGTGGTTCCCAAACTTCTTCAGTTCACGACATCCTTAGTGTACCAGAATTTTGTATCGTCACTCCAAGTCAGAAAATAAGCCTACTTAACAGTTACAGTGCGAAGTTGATGCGATTAGGTCGGTTAACTGAAACGAAATTAATTAATGAAACACTTATTTAAAATTCACAAACAGTTTATTTTAAAAGTACATACTTTGAACGAACATATCATTGAATAATGATATTTAGTGAGACAGGTGAGCATGTTACTCATTGGACATCTTCTCAAATCTTAAAATCAAACAGCCAAACTAATTTCCTGTTCCACATCTATTTTCCCAGGATAATTGCTTTTTATTACAGTGACCGCCGAAAACTCAGCTTTGCATAGATATGACGTCACAAATGGAATTACAATTCGCAAAGCTTTACCACTTAACAGAAGATATTCATCTGTTACTGACATCCGAAAGCCAATCAGTTACACGCTGCCAAATTGTTTTCTTCAGTGTATTGTCACAAGACAGCTCATTAAAATTGTCTTCTTCTACAGAAGTTAATTCAGAAGAAGGTTTGGCCACGACATGGACTTGAATCCCCAAGAACTTGTCGATATTATTGTCTTGAAAGTATTTTAAAAACCTGTTGATGAGTTGTGATAGGTGCTCTACGAAAACAGATTTTATCTTGCGAGAGAAATCAACTTCACTGGGGACCACAACTTCTGCAACAACGGAAAACAATCTTCCTCACGATCTACATGCATTTTTCTTCTCCATTGCTGTTTTTTTCTGAAAACTAAAGCCTTCTCAACCAATATCAAAATGTGCATGTTGTTTCCATGCAGGGAGAGATCTAAACGGATTTAACTTTTGAAAGATATCACACAAGTATGCTAGTTTTATTTAAAAAAATCAGTTTTTACGAAGTGTTTTGAAAAATGTACATTTCCTGTCGTAATTCAAACGAACGGGAAAATTCATTGCCACGAGAGAGCAATCGCGGAGGGTTGTAGTTCAACAAAATCTGCTCCATTTTCCCTCAAAAAAACGCCGAGCTGCACCGTCTTTAGATATCTGAGTTGGGTCCGAACAGGTGTTCAATTGACGCGATCACAGATTTTAGGAAACCATTTCCCTTTTGTATGAGCTTGGCTAAATGTCCTAAGATGGTCTTCCTATCATCCCATCAACAACATGGATGGTTCGATTCTAAGACCACAAAGGCTGTGCCATTTCAGTGAAAATATTGGAATGTTTGGCGTCACCCATGTAAATCAGCCACGGCACCCCAAGGTGCTGAGACACACAGTTTGGGAACCACTGCTCTAAATGCTATACTATATGACTAGACTACAGTATCTTCTCTTTGTTTTATTTCTTTCTTCTCATCAAGTTTACTTCATCATAATTTGTTGTAGCGTCAATTGTTTGAATGCGGGGTAAGTGAAAACTTATTGATTCTTTCTAATCTGTGCAATCCTTGTTATTTCTTTGCTTTTTACTTGTCAGGATATTATCATTAGTTTTATTAGCTTCTCGTGACAGTCTGCCGTCTACACGCAAGGATAACTTTCCCAAAGAAGCTTACATTTTCACATTAAACAGGATGTTCAATGAGTTCTAGAGATTAGGATTATTAGATCTTTCTAGTGTAAACTATTTCATCATCACACAATCAGAATATCCTCGACTTCAGTTAGACAGGTGTGCCGTATGTGAGATAGGACGGCAAGATCTTTTCTCCGACAGAGGAGGATTTATTGAAATCGGATT
The DNA here is from genome assembly GCA_036924085.1 of Ariolimax columbianus. Lineage (NCBI taxonomy): Eukaryota > Metazoa > Mollusca > Gastropoda > Stylommatophora > Arionidae > Ariolimax > Ariolimax columbianus. The sequence goes on along the minus strand of JAVGWX010000004.1, from coordinate 20,058,986 downwards.
TAGATACTATTAACAAATTGTCTTTGTGCTGGCAGATGGAGTTTAATGTATTAAAATGTAGTCATCCACATAGGAAGATATCAAAAAAAGAATATATATATTTTGTGATTGAAAAATATTAGGGCAATAAAAAAGGAAAGCGACATGGGAGTTACAATAGATCATACAGGACAGGTGCGGGAGCAAGTCCAGATAGCAGTGAAAAAGGGTATGATTTTGGACATGATAAAAACAAATATTTCACATAAGAGCAAGGAATTAATAGTCAAGTTATATAAATCAGTGAGACCTAAATTAGAGTATTGTGTTCAGGTGTGATCCATATCATACAGTGGATATAAACATGCTGGAAAGGGTACAAAGAAGAACTACAAAAATGACTGTAGGGTTTCAGATTTATAGTTATGAGGAAAGACTAAACAAAACTGGTTGTCAGTGTCTCGAACAGAGAAGAATTCGAGGTGACTTAATACAAGTGTTTACATCAATAAATGGAAAGGATAAATTAGACTATACCAAGTTTTTCAAAGTACAACCGACTACAAGAACAAGAGGGTACACCTACAAATTGTTTAAAGACAGGTCCAGATTTGATATTATGAAATATTTTTTTAGTCAGAAATCTTGGAATGCATTGGCGCAGGATGTAGTGGAAGCAGAGTCAGTTTATGCATTAAAAATAGATTGGATGCTCACAGTTATTTTCAGTATCCGTGGAGTGAAATAAACTGGTTGTATACAGACTGTATAGTCTTATAAACAAATATAATCAAGTTAAGTTAAGGTATTCAACGATGTCCTGTATGCAGTCCGCTCCTTTGCCAGTCCTACCATTTTGGACTTTGGTTCAGCAAACATTTCGCCACAGCATGAGTGGGCGGCCGCGTGGCCGTCTAGAATTTTATGGCCTCCAAAGCGTCGTTCTGAATGTCCATCTGTTGTCTGGTACGCGCACCGTATGGACCAGCTCAACGGTATTTGCGAGACAAAGCGGCCTCCACAACGTCGTGAAATAAGGTGCGATCTCTGATTTCGACATTTTGAATTTGATCTGTGATTGAGATCCCTAGGACATGTCTTTCTTGTTGCTAAACAAGTAACGCGGAGTTACTCTGCGTCCGTGCTGCATACATTCCACACACGTCACAACCGTAGTTCATCGATATGATATCAACAAAATTAAATACCCCGTATGTGCGTCCTAGCCATGTCGTCTTTCAGCTGCGAGAGTATGGACTTCATGGCATTGAAACTAGACCAAGCTGCACCTCTTCATCTAGAGAGTTATCGGTCTTAAGTGTTGGTGGAATTTATTTCGTGCCCCAGGTATTAAAAAAACGTGGTTGCCCATCACAAGCGATGGTGATTGCACATCATCATACGATTGTGTCTTGATGATGTAAACTGCACTGTATTTCGATTATAGTGAGGAGAAAACTGCGCTGGTCATCAACCTCACTCTCTGGCCCCAAGCTACTTTGTAGCCGTGGAAGGCATAAAATCAAGACGACTGGAGGCAACTAAGAATGCATACACTCTGGTCCCCCATCGTTTGAGACCAAAGGTAGCTTAAATCTTGCTTGATTCGCTCGTCCATCAGCTTGATTTTGCAATAGTTTGGGTTTTCTGGACATTGTGTTTTCTTGTTATTAATCCGTAGACCAACACCTCTGCTCCAGCCATTTCGCTCAGAACGTGTTGATCCTTCTCAAAGGTGTGGCCAAGGAACACAGTGTCGTCCGAAAGCTAAGTGGGTGAGCCTTTCACTACTATATTTATGCTCACGTCGGCCCAACTGTTGAACGATGGCCTGAAAAAGTTACTGTAAAGAGCTTTGACGAAATGGTGTCGCGCTCGGTACCCGGCATGCCATTGGCCTATTTATTTGGTGGTGGTACAGAGTTATGACCGTACTGCAGACCACGTTCATTTCTTAAATCATTCTCATGGCGTGGCCTAGTGGTTAAGAGGCACGGCTCACAACCAGAAGGTGCTGGGTTCGATCCCCATCACAGCACCGGCCGTTACCCCGGGGAAGCAAACCCTTAGAAAATGCAAGAGGAAGCAGACCCTTACATAAAATGCATGCTGAAGTCGGATGCAAAAGTCGGAAGAACGCAACAAAAAAACAAAAAAAACCCCCAAAAAATCATTCTCATGTAGATTTCGGTAACTTCCTAAATGACATAAAAAAATAAATTTCACAATAAGTTTGATTATGTTCTTTATTGTTGGTATGTATTAGTTTGTCCAGTCCTTGATACACACTTCTTGGTACACCAATTCATTTAGTCCGTTATTGTACTTATCAAACACTGTTTTTCAAATCTAAAAAATGACATTTCCTATTCACCGCTGCACATATGCACGAACAATGCAAACCTTTTGAATTTCTATTTCCTTTTTATTCTCTAAATTCATTGTCTATCCTAACCCTCCTGCACCCAATGCGAGTAGCTGATCATATTGTTCGAGTTCTCTGAATTTGTTCTCTATCTCTACCCTCCCGAACCAGACACGAGAATTTCAGCTCATTGTTTCCCCATCGTACACCCAGACCGTCAGTTGCCCGAATGTTAAAACAGCGAGTTTTGATTTTCTGCATCTCATGAATAATAAATAACTATGACGACATTAAAGCACGTGAGCATAAATGCTCTTTGATCAGCAATTGTAATGATGTATTCCAAACACATGCTTTATTTCTCTTATCTCGATTCTTCTCTAATTCATACATCTTGGTATTTTTTTAAGGTTATGGGGGGGGGGGGGGGGAGTTGATCCAGACAAGTGGGCTGTTTGTTGTGGCGGCCCTACAAGGAGTTGACCCAGACAAGTGGGCTGTTTGTTGTGGTGGCTCTACATGGAGTTGCCCGTAGACTTGTTCTAGTGGTGCCCTTCTAGGTGTTGATGCAGACAAATGGGCTTGATGTTGTGGTGGCCCTACATAGAGTTGACCTGGACAGGTAGTTTGCCGCAGTGGTGTCCCTACAATGTGTTGACTTGGACAGGTAGTTTGCTGCAGTAGTGTCCCTTTAACGTATTGACACAGACAATTGGTTTGCCGTAGTGGTGTCCCTACAACGTGTTGACACAGACAATTGATTTGCCGTAGTGGTGTCCCTACAACGTGTTGACACAGACAATTGGTTTGCCGTAGTGGTGTCCCTACAACGTGTTGACACAGACAATTGGTTTGCCGTAGTGGTGTCCCTACAACGTGTTGACACAGACAATTGGTTTGCCGTAGTGGTGTCCCTACAACGTGTTGACACAGACAATTGGTTTGCCGTAGTGGTGTCCCTACAACGTGTTGACACAGACAATTGGTTTGCCGTAGTGGTGTCCCTACAACGTGTTGACACAGACAATTGGTTTGCCGTAGTGGTGTCCCTACAACGTGTTGACACAGACAATTGGTTTGCCGCAGTGGTGTCCCTACAACGTGTTGACACAGCCAATTGGTTTGCCGTAGTGGTGTCCCTACAACGTGTTGACACAGACAATTGGTTTGCCGTAGTGGTGTCCCTACAACGTGTTGACACAGACAATTGGTTTGCCGCAGTGGTGTCCCTACAACGTGTTGACACAGACAATTGGTTTGCCGCAGTGGTGGTACTCTTTTCGAAATATAGCAAGTAACGGACAATGAGAGTAGCTTTAGTAACATCAAACGAGGAATCAGCACTTCCATTCTTCGTAAGTACCCAGAAATGCAATTGTAGAAACATTTGATCTATTATCTGTCCTTGTCATAAAGAGAAAGGTATGACGATTTTGATAGTGAAGAGTTTGTGTTGAACATATGATGTTATGATGAGAGGAGGCGAAAGGCAATCAGACTGAGGCGAAACATACTGATCAAACAGGTCAGGGTCTGGCGAAACATACTGATCAGACTAGTCAGGGTCAGGATAAACATACTGATCAGGCTTGTCAGTGTCAGGATAAACATACTGATCAGGCTTGTCAGTGTCAGGCGAAACATACTGATCAGACTAGTCAGTGTCAGTATAAACATACTGATCAGACTAGTCAGTGTCAGGATAAGCATTCTGATCAGGCTGGTCAGGGTCAGGCGAAACATACTGATCAGACTAGTCAGTGTCAGGATAAACATACTGATCAGACTGGTCAGGGTCAGGCGAAACATACTGATCAAACTAGTCAGGGTCAGGATCAACTTACTGATCAGGCTTGTCAGGGTCAGGATAAACATACTGGTCAGGCTTGTGAGTGTCAGGATAAACATACTGATCAGACTGGTCATGGTCAGGATAAACATACTGATCAGACTGGTCAGGGTCAGGCGAAACATACTGATCAAGGCCCAGAATCACGTATTTTGTTCGTGATTATGGAAACAGACTGTGTCGCAGCAGTGTATCCATTGAGTGGGGTGTCTACACTGTAATTTCTATAGGGATGAGCTGACTGAGGAGTCTCCGATTGCACTACAGCTAGGAGGACGATGGTCCACTTTATCAACTACGTATCGGGATGTAAGAAAAACCAAAGAAACGTACCAAGCGTTAACTCAATTCAGCACGAGTAGAGTAGCTTCGAACATCTCCATTGGAGTATGAATAACACAACCTACAAATCTTCTTTCTCTGTCCGATTCTAATAATTTAATTTATCGACACAACAGATGGTGCATAGTGCTCTGTCAAGAGAACCGTTTGGTTGTGTTGGAGTGTGACATCATTTCATGAGCCATTCAGACTATATAATCGATTGTCTATACACAAGTGCATGTTTCCACTTGTATTTTCAAATTCTGTTTCTGACCTTCTTCTGTTGAGTACCTTCCATTTTTCTGTCCTTTGTGTCATATCCCATTGTGCCTTTTTCTGTTAATGTTAACAGTTTCCCCATAGTTCTTAAATCTCCCGTCTACAGACAATCTAGCGATCGCAGATTAATGCAACCTAGTATTTACAATGATTTTGCTTCTCGTTTAGGTCTCGTATGGGCAGGACAGCTGGAGTTTCTGAAGTAAAGTTCAAGAATCTTTATTCAAATAAAAATAAACGGGGAACATCAAAAACAGCTGTATCTTTCGAGGGACCATCAGTTCAATTACGCTGCTAATCTTTTACGACAATAGAAATACAAATTAAATATTGACATAATAAAGATTAGTCGAGGATTTAATTCTGTGTCAAAACATGTTTGCAAGACTGCACTCTTCGTTCAATTTCTATCTTAGTTTCCATGGCAGCCAATAAAATCCAAAATACGTTTAAGAAAAAAATTATGAAAAGAAATGTACAACAAGAAAAAACCTTTCTTCCCTTCACACACACACACTCTCTTTCTCCCTCTCTCTCTCTCTCTCTCTCTCTCTAGTTTCACTCTGGTAAACAACACTACTTGACAAAATGAACCAGGTGAGTTCAATTAACTCTTTTGTGTGGACACAATAAACTGTGTAGGTTAACTCTTTTGTGGGGACAAAATTAACGGGTTAGGTTAAATCTTTTAGATGGACAAAATGAACTGGCTAGGTTAAATCTTTTGTGTGGACACATTGAACTGGCTAGGTTAGATCTTTTGTGTGGAAAAATTGAACTGGCTAGATTAAATCTTTTATGTTGAAAAATTGAACTGGCTAGGTTAAATATTTTATGGGGACAAAATGAACTGGGAAGGTTCAGTCTTTTGTGTGGCAAAAATGAACGTGTTATGTTAAATCTTTTTTGTGTGAACCAAAGGCTAAGTTTTCTGTGTGGACAAAATGACTCTCGGTTTTGAACGTTATGTGTGAATAAAATGGCTGGATAAGTTCAACATTGTTTATGTATAGAATATAAAAATTAATTTTTATGTTGAAAAAATTATCAACTTTGTCTCAATCTTTTATGTAGACAAAATGACTGGATTTTGTTCAACCTTTTACGTGGATAAAAGGACTGACTAGACTAATTCTATTATGCGGACAACAAGCCTAGCTTTGGTTAAATATGTTAACTAATTGGTGAGGGCACATCCTTTGTGTGGACAAAATGACTGACGAGGTTCAAACAATTCTGTGAATAAAAGGATTTGTCATGTCGAATCTTTTATGTGGACATCAATTTTTACGAGGTTCAATATTTTATGTGGACATCATTTTTTACGAGGTTCAATTTTTTATGTGGAAATAATTTTTTACGAGGTTCAATCTTTTATGTGGACATAATTTTTTTCGAGGTTTAATATTTTATGTGGACATCATTTTTTACGAGGTGCAATCTTTTATGTGGAAATAATTTTTTACGAGGTTCAATCTTTTATGTGAACATAATTTTTTTCGAGGTTCAATATTTTATGTGGACATCATTTTTTACGAGGTTCAATCTTTTATGTGGACCAAATACAAAATAACAAGCTATTGGGATGTAACAACATGAAAGGGTAACCCAGACGACAGTTTCTTGATTATTGTGAAAACAGTAACCACGTAAAGGCCTGCTAGACGGGGTGCGAGAGAGAGAGAGAGATAGAGAAAGAGAGAGACAAAGACGGACAGGCAGAGAGAACGTGAAAGACAGAGGGAGAGAGAGAGAGAGAGAGAGCGTGATAGACTGAGCTAGCAAAATTGGAGATTAGTGCCAGACGCTTAGAAACAATCTTAAAAGGTTTATATATTATAAAATGAGTATTTTTTTGCGAGAGAGAGAGAGAGAGAGAGAGAAAGAGAGAGAGAGAGAGAAAGAGAATGAGAGAGAAAGAAAGTGATAGAATTAACGAGTAAAACAGAAGAAAAGTGCCAGACGCCCAATAATGATCTTCAAAGTTTGAGAGTATATATTTGCGAGAGAGAGAGAGAGAGAGAGAGAGAGTCACATATAGTGAGAGAGATAAGAGAGACAGAGAGAGAGAAAAAAAGGAGGGGAGGGATACATTAACAATTGAGAGCTAGTGATGAATAAAATGACTACATCTTAGAGGACGAAGAATTCAGAAGACGGACATAATTATCATTTAGGGCACCATTTTTAAAAGTAAAACTGCTGTTGAAGATCCAGTAACCTTTATTGCAGGTCGTCTGAAGAATATTATAATTTAGGAGTCTCCAAATATTTCCACTACTCCATCAAAGCACCATTTTGTGTGGGAATGGGAGGGAAAGGGGTGACCTTGCCATACGGAATTAGGATTCTTACGACCAGGGGCTGTAACTCAATGTGTCAGGAGGGAATAACAGGTTCTTGGAGTTTTGATTTTTTGGGACCGCACTATTTGTACACCGAGTATTATACATCATCATCATCATGTAGCATGTCCTTTGTAGAACGTGGCTCCCATCACAGTCTGTCTGAAAGAAACTCGTTCTCTTGCCAAAACTTCAGCCTCCGCCACAGACATACCCAGGCATTCCTGGATATCTTGGTGCCATCGTCTTCTTCGTCTACCCCTGCCTATTTTGCGTGGCACCATACCTTCCATCACCGTTCTCTCAAGACCGTTGTGTCTCTTGATGTGACCAAAGTATTTGCATTTTATAGCCAAAATGGAATTGATAAACCAGTTCTCCTCTATGCTCAACTCTTGCCGAATGTCTACATTTGTTTTTTCTCTGTCCAGAGTATTTTGAGGATCTTTCTGTAACATTTTGACTCGAAGGATTCAATTCTTTGTCTAGAAGTTTTGGTAATCGTCCATGATTCACAGCCAATAAGCTGCCACAGGAAAAATACAGGCTCTCAAGACTTTTACTTTTATCATTTTGTTGGTGCTCTGCCATAATTTCTTCAGGCTGTTCAGTCTCTGCATTGTCATAGCTAGTCTTCTTCTGATTTCTTTCGAGTAGTCGCCATTTTTGTCAATTCTGGAGCCCAGATATTCAAAATGTGTAACCTGATTTATTTCCTTACCACCCACTGTAAATTTATGCTGACATTGTGTCTTGTCGGTGGTCATTATCTTTGTTTTATTTATGTTTATGAACAGGTTTTGAGCTTTACTATGTCCATTAACGGCTGAAAGTAGCTGCTCTAGCCCTTCTGCACTTTTTGATAGTATCACTGTGTCATCTGCGTATCGTAACTCTGGAATCTCGTATCCCCAATCGTAAATGGGTCGAAACTTTCAATGTTCTCGTCTTCTCGAACATTTCTCATTATACATATTATATATATTCACCTAAATATCGTTTATATGGCACATGTGAGTACGTAAAAGTCAACTAAATGTGATTTGTATTCTTATCTCCATTAACAATGTGCAGGGAGCCCCGTAGCGCAGTAGTTAGCGCTCTGCTTCTCATCTGAGTGGTGCTAGATTCATGCTTCAGTTGAAGTGGAAATGGTTTTTCGGACCGCAATGACTCCGGGGTCGACCCAGCCTTAAATGGGTACCGGTTCTGTCCGGGAAGTAAAGGCAGCCGGCGTTATTTTTTTGTTTGTTTTTGCGTTCGCCTTATTTTTCTAATCCCCAAGGCGGAGTGCGTTGCACTGTGGTTTTTATTTTGCGCCTGTCGGTTCAGTGCATCCGACTTCAGCATGCATTTTATGTAAGGGCCTGCTTCCTCCTGGATTTTATAAGGGTTTGCTCCCCCGGGGTAACGGCCGGTGCTGTGGTGGGGATCGAACCCAGCACCTTCCAGTTGTGAGCCATGCCACTTAACCACTAGGCCACGCCGTCCCCAGCCGGGGTGACGCTGACCACATCATCCACTAAGTGCCGTTGGCTACAGAATAATATGGGCCTAACACCATATTTCCTATGCGTCGCATAGCGTGATGGGATCTTGACTTTTCTGTCTCCATGTGATGCACTGTAGAGTTCTATAATTGTTCACCTGAATATCATTTCTATGACACATGTCAATACTTCTAAGTCAGATAAATGTCATTGTTATTCGTATCTCCATGAAGTGTGTCCTTTGCCCGTGTTTCGTTTCTGAAGAACACGACACACATTATAGTTGACACTGTTGCATAGAGTATATGGAATAGAGAAAGAAAGAGAGAGAGAGAGAGAGAGAGAGAGATTGAAAGAGAGTATTTCAAGTGGGAGATGTGCAGAGAGAGAGAGAGAGAGAGAGAGATAGAAAGCACTATTTAATGTAAAAAACTAATGAAAGAAGCCAAGCTACCTTGAACAGGAAGCGCTGGCCAACATTGCAGTTAATGCGCCTACATCAGGTATCGGAAAAACTAGTTGTTTTCATGCGGCGGTAACTATTCTACCAAATCGTATTGTATGGTGAGATTGTTAGCCCAGCGCATACAACTTTTAGTAGTCTTTACCTACATACTCGACAGGTTGCTGTGATAATATAATTGTTTCTCCAGCACAGTTAATGGAATCAGAAAAGCCATATCAATAGAAATATATGGCTTACGTATAGGAAGGTGTCCTTGGTCAGAATATCGTGTCCGGCTATCTCGGTTGTGACTTTCAATAAACGGAAACCGATGAGCGGAACATGAGCGCGTAGAATCAACGACCTAGACAGACCATCAGCATACACAATCTGTCGACATTTCGTAAACTAGGGTTCAGCACAAATCCAAATATATCAATCCTGTCTGGTCCTGCTGTACGGCTCCGAAACCTGGGCACTACTCAAACATGACATGTCAAGATGGCCTTCCACATGCGCAACCAGCGACGTATCTGGGCATCCGATGACATGACTACATCCGCAACGTGTAGGTCTCTGCTAAGACAGCCTCCTCCAAATTTTATAAACACTTGACCGCCGCCAAGTTTCTTTGTTCCGACATGTTGTACGGCTGGGCCAGGAAACCACGGTCCATAAGATACTACACAGGTCATTCCTCATCGCCTAGAGTCTTCTTCCGACCGGCTGGAGGCGCAGAAGCAGGGCCGTCTCCGCACAGTATGGCTCCAGCAGATAACAGCCTCCACCTTCACTCTGGACGAGGCCTGGAACCACGCCGTTGCATTTTTCCTGTAAATCTATTTTTCAGTACAGCTCAATCTCAAATCTGTTTTACAGTACAGTATGTCAGTAATCATTTTGCAACTCCATAATCTGTAATTACAGTATTTGATTATTTGCAACACAACGCATTTCGTTTGACTAACTGGTATCTTCCGTGATGTTTTAATTGATGTTACTCTGAATATAGACGTTCCGAATATCTTTGTCTTAACTGCTGCTTTGTAAAATTGACTTTACCCATTTCTTACTTTTAGTAAAAGAAGGCTGAACACGTTTTCTGCAAACAATGTTTTTCCTGCCCGTATTATTTATTATAAATATATATTTCGTCATAAATAATTGTCCATATGTTTGATGTATCACAATACAACCTCGGCTGTCAGGAAGACCAGTTTTTCTGTGTGAAAATAAAGTCTTTATCATGGGCGAATGGTAGAAATAATCTTTCACTATCTTCGAACCCCGCTAGCTCATGTGATGTCGGCCCTTGGACACTTGCGTCAATACTCGAACCAGCTAATGAAGAACTTACACACAACGACTGGTCGTCAGAATGTCCACTTGGAGATTTTCTGTCTGATCGAACCAAACTGAGTTCGTGCACGCGGCAGCACGGATTATGAAGGGTGATACTTTCAACTTCTCTACAAACATTGGTAACAGTAAATTTTGGTTGTGGTTGTGTTGTGGTCTCTTCACTTACCTGTGTTGTCTCTTCACTTCCCTGTGTTGTCTCTTCACTTCCCTGTGTTGTCTCTTCACTTCCCTGTGTTGTCTCTTCACTTCACTGTGTTGTCTCTTCACTTCCCTGTGTTGTCTCTTCACTTCCCTATGTTATTTCTTCACTTCCCTGTGTTGTCTCTTCCCTTTCCTGTGTTGCGTGAGCTTATTGTCGCCGAGCCTGAAGTGGCTCTTCATGTTACATCTCCGTTTGGATCAGCCTGCACCTTGTCTTCCCAAGATATCAAATCCAAGTCGAGAGCCTTCATGTCCCGCTTACATGCGTTTTTGAACCGCAGCTGTGGTCGGCCAGCTATTCTTTTACCACACAAAAGCTGCCTGTAGCGAATTTCTTTGGGGATGCGACAGTCTTCCATGCGACAAACATGACCACGTCATTTCACAGCCTTCG